>SNQJ01S0025707.1:134976-156901 GCA_010110895.2 Picea sitchensis
TACTACAACACTAAGTGCTTTTGGAATTGAGCATATACAGTGCGCAGCTACCTTTGAAACAAAAGACTTCCCTGGGTTGATAATTTATGTCTCACTTGGTTGTTTAAAATTAATTAAGCAATTATAGTGACCAACACATATATTTCAAGATGTCAAAGGCAAAACACTTATCAGAAAGTAACACCAGGGGTTATGCAACTGCTGAGAGGGGTGCTTGTTTCCACCCAATCGTAGGCTTAGCGACTCCCAACGGATTTACCACTAGCCACCCCCGAGCTGAGACCACAATGCTGTGAGACTGCGTCTCTATTTGCCAGTGACCAGGAGCGAAGGTTACTCTCCTTCCTCTCTGTTATCACCCATGCATATCGCCAGAGTTCTCTTTTTCCCCTCGCGTCGTTCCCCCCCCAATCGCTTCTCCCCCACGCCTTATCCTCTTGTGAGGTTGCGTGTGGCGCGATTTCCCTCGCGTTGGTCAGGCCTGACGGCTCTACGGATGGGCGGTTCACCTCCCCATCCCTCATTAACTCCTGAGGAGCCATCTGCCTACCAGCCTGCGAGACATTTAATTCGGGGTTAGTGAGCCACTTTTGGTTCTCTGGGCTAGTGGAGTCCAAATACGGTATTGATTCTCGGTGGAAGTTAACGCCACCTTTCCAGGTGCCTTCCACCGCCTTTCTGCAGCCATCGTGGTCTCTTTTTAAGCACATCCCCTCTCAGTAGTCCTACAATATAAATTCATAATGTTATTCACATTCATCGACCTTTTCCACAAGGTCCATTCACATCACATATTAACATTTCTGAGTTTGCCACAGTTCTGGGCCAGTCCAGTTATTTTTACAAACTGGGGGAAACATGGTGTTACAAGTGAACAGATGAGGCGAGGATGAACTTTGCTGGTTCTTATAAGGTGAATTATTTTCCTGTCAATTTGTTGTATTTAAGCCTGATTTTATTTCAGCGCTAATCAGTTTTTGATATCCAGGTCCTCACCTTGTGTTATCACCACCATTGCTCCATTTCGTTTTGGCTCAACTTTCTTTTTTCTTTCACTCTTAGTCTTTCTTTATTTGTTTTATTTTAAAATCTCACATTTCTTCATCTTTTCTTAATTTAACACTTAAAATTTTAAGAAGAAAATAAAGTAAGAAAAACTCATGGATTATTTACTTTTTATAAAATTGTGTATATAAGTTCCCTTTTTTTTAGTTAGTATTGATAGGTATAAATTTTGTTTATTTATTTTATAGTTTTTAACCATTACATTTCAACTTAGAGAAACCAACAAAAAAATATCAAATCATTACTACAGAGTTTCTATAATTTATTTTGAAAATCATTAAATTATTATCTTGCTTAATGAACTCTTCTTTTAAGTAATCCCTTTAGCACTAACTCTCTTTAACTTTTCATTAATTTTTCTTTAGTTACTTAATTACCAAAATAAATACATTAAAAAAACTTTATCAATTTTAATCTTCCTTGTATGCATTTTATTTAGTTGTTTAAAATTCTTTTAAGATTTAATCTTGTTACTTCAAATTTATAAACTCATACACGAGCATAAAATTTATAAATTGCATAAAAAACAAATATTTTTTAAAGGAAAAATACAAGGAAAATGGATTCATGCTTGGACTTTAGGTTAGAGGAGATTTAGCCTGGAGTTCAATGTGTTTTCTTGTTGGGGCTCTAAGCCTAGGGTGACATTCCCGTCTCTTCCCACCTAGCCCCACGAGAGGTCGAGATTTTGGTGTTGGAGACTCTCTAGTCCCTTGACGTCAACAATAGGTAGGGATGATTGGGACTTAAGGGTTCCTGCAGTTTTATGGGCATACAGGACCACACACAAAAAGTTGTCAGGGAAGACACATTTTAGGTTGGTCTATGTCCAAGAAGCAAGGATTCCGGTGGAATTTATTCTACCTAGATTGGGCGTTGCAATGATTACCAATCTTTCAGATTTTGGCACAATAGAGGAGAGATTATCACAGTTATTACATCTTGAGGAAGATCAGTTTGTCGCAAGGTTCCATCAGCAGGTTCAAAAAACAAGAGAGAAGGCATGACATGATAGACACATTAAACATAAAAAGTTTCAAGTGGGAGACTTAGTATCACCATACGACAGTAAGTTTATGAAACACCCAGGGAAGTTTCAAATGCATTAGTTGGGACCCTATCTAATTTGATATATGACGGAGGCAGGTACTGCGTAGTTGGAAACTTTGAATGGAGAAGCCCTGGGAGGCATGGTGAATGGAAGTCGACTGAAACTCTATAGAGACAACTAATCGTCTGCACATTAATCTAAGCTGTGAAGGAACACATGTATCATAGTAGGGAGTAAAATACATAAAAATAAACAAAATGTAGAAAAAGGGAAGAAAACAAATAAAAAGGGGAAAAACATAAAGAAATACAAAGGTAGACGAGAAGAAGCATCGTTCTGAAAAAGTGAGTGCTACGTAGATGCAATAAAAAATGTAGAAACAGTTAAGTACTCACAAAAACAACACGTGGAACAAGACGTATTGACCATTAAAGGCATTAAAAGGGAGAAAATATAGGTTAAAGAGCGATTAATGCAAGGTCATAAAGATGATGCGTAGCCATAAATGGAAACAACCGCCGATAATTGTGACAGATTGACAGTATGAGGTACAAATTGAATGGGAGATATGGCAATAAAGCAACAATAAATTAAGCATTCATTGCACCACTAGCGGATTAGACAATTAATTTAGGCGCAAAGGGACATGGACAACTGGCAAAGAGGCAAAAAATCCATTAAAGGTCGACAAACATTGGTTATTGTCACTTAGATTTTCAGCGAGTAACGGAGAGCCGAGAAATGCATAGTAGAGTCAAGAAAAATCCTAGAGCCAAAGAAAATTGTCACTTGTAACCAGGTTACATAAATGTTACCACCAAAAGCAACAACCCCTGTGCCAAAGAAAGTTTGAACAAGAGCACAACCAGTAGAACCAGAGGTTGAGGAGACTCTGGGAGAATCATCGTCAAAGATGAGGTTTCCCCAAGACTACATCTCGCTAAGGAAGGACAATTCCCCACCAATAACATTGGAGAAGACTCCCTACTATGAGTTGGTGACGCCAGGCATCCCATAAGGGGTCATCCTAGATGAAGACATGCTAGGGAGGGTGTCGCAACTCAAATATGTAGACCATGATATTACAGACACGACATATTTCCCTAAACTTGCACTGCACCACTACTTAGAGTTGAAGACAGATTCAACAACGAACCAGAGCATACCTGTGCCAAAGGTATGGGCAAGAGAAATGGAGCGAGTAGACATACTAAACCTGTTCGACATCCTTCATTTTGGCTGGAGCAATGAGGTAAATGCAAGCGTCAAGTTACACTTAACTTGCGTGCATGTAGGATTTTTGTCGTTGGACAGGCAAATTTCCATAGATACAGACTTGATTTCAAGGATAACAGGGTTACTAACATAGGGAAAAGATCCAAACTCGTTGTTTGCAGACAAGAAAACTAACATGGCTCTGTCAAAGATAATGAGGAAAACATTTCATACAGTTCAAGGGGTGCGTGGATTGGATGTGTCGAGGATATGCGACCCAACTGTAAGGCTTGAAACACATGCATTGGCATGCAAGATACTAAGGAAGTGTAGAAAATATCAAGTACCAGTAGGGGTGATAGTTGTGATAGAGAAGTGCGTCGAAGGGACTTCCATGAGATGGGCGCCTTACTTATTGAACCAATTCCTCCTTGACTACACATAAGCACAAGATAGGGGTATGGAGTTCCATTATCCATGGCTACTAATTTTGATTGTGTTCATAGCATGGGAAGAGCTGGAGGAGGTGCAGTTCTTGGGAATCCGAGATAAGCCATGTTTAGCGGCTAAGTACCGAAACTTCTGGTACACGTTGAATAAAAGAAGACAAATCGACACTAATGTCTCTTCTTGTATGATGAAAGGATTAGACATTGCATCAGGAATACACCATGCATTTCAAAACAATTGGTAGACGCATATACCCTAGTTGCGCAGTTCAAGGCATATTGACACCATATGTATGTACAGGCGAAGAAGGACCTAAGAGAAGAATGGGTCTAGATGAAGTATAAGATCACAAAAGAAGATATTCACCTGATCATGCAAGATTGGGATCCATATTGGAAGATTCCAGTGGATGAAATAAAGACAGAACACTAGAACAACAATGTAGATGAATAGGGTATTGGATAGGGTGATGACCAGGGCAGAGATACAAAAGATGCACAAGAAACAGGCCCAACAGTAGAAGAGAAAATGAAAGACAAGGGTAATGATCCAAGAACATCTTCGCGCAAGAAGAGGAAATCCCACAAAGTACCGACTAGTTATACTCTAACAGATGATGACATTGACCGAATTGATTATCAAGTTAGGGATGCCACAAAATAGGCCATTAAAGAAGAGACAAGGAAACAAGTAGAACAACACTAGAAGGTGTAGGACCATTTAAAAAATATACAAAAACTATTGGAGACTGTGAAGATAACCCTAAAGAAAGGCTCGGGTGAAGGACCGTCCATGAGTCCGGTTGATGAAGCATAGACTGCCAATCCATTCCTGTCCGAGTTAATAGTCAGGCGTAGAGTGTTAGCGATTGAGACATATGAAGTTGAATTTCCGACTCCAGAGCTACAAGAGAAAATGAAAACACTAAGTCACTTGAACATAGTGGTGTCATCGATTCCTATACAAGTACTACATATATTGGAGATTGTCATTATGCATGAGATAAGGCTCCGTGCAGAATTAACATGCAATGAATTGATCAAAGTGACAAATGAGAAGGCCCAAATGCAACAAAAGTATACAATTGTTATACATGAGAAGACTGCAACTGAGGAAAAGTTTGAAAGGATACTGAAGGATAAGAGTGAGGTTAAGGAGAAGGCCTATAGGATACTGAAGGAGAAGGATGAGGTTGAGCAACGGGAAGAGAGAATACAATAGGCCATCCAAAAACTCTACAAGGATATTCTAGAAATGCCAATGGTGGTCGAAGCCACTATGGAAGAACAAGTCTCAAACATCAGGGAAGTCATTAAAGGCTTTTGCACTAGGATTGAAGAATTGAAATCACGCAGTACTTCGAGAACACCACCAAAAGAAAGGGGAGGAAGAGAGAGAACAACGATGATTGCGGTAGAAAACATTAAGAGGTTGGACGAGGAATGCACAAATATTTGTGAGGAAAGTGCACAAATATGGACAACCTTGATGGATGATCCATAAATGAAGGTTGTAGAAACTAGATTGCGTGATGTGCATGAAAAGGCGCAAAAGGATTTGGAGAGCATAAATACCCTACCACCTATTGAACGAATGCCGACCATTTTGGCACAAAGGAAGTCATATGATGAAATCGAAAATATATGGGAGCAACAAAAAATTCTCCAGTAGCGTTTGGGACCGCTGCAAGATGAGGCATTAAGGGTGATAGGGGAATTATTAGCTACACAGGGTAAAGTGAAGCAAGCAACGCACAACACAAAAGAGAAGCTAACGACCATGACGGCGTAGGACATAGAGGAAATTTTGGGAGAAGAGGCAGAAGTAACAAAGGAAGTCGCAAAAACAAAGGGCACCTCCCAAAAGTTCATAGAAGCATGGAAGAGCACACAACATGCCTGAGTGGCTTGGGACAAACCACAAGTGAGTGTTGGAGTCTTGTTGGACAAGAATTTTGGATACTTTTTTAAGGAAAATCCTAAGTATGGAGGATATGCGAAGCAACATAAGAAATAAGACAAGGTAGGAGCAAAGTGCACAGTAAAGGCACATGCAGGCTCATAAGTGTGCAGTAAAAGAATACTTAGAAGAGAATAAGCATAGAATAAAGCAGGAGAATAAAATAGAGAATAAAGCACAGTAAAGGAAAGATAGCAGTTTGACATGCAGACGCAAAAACAAGAAAAACCATCATGAACAACAAGTCAACATGAGTGGTCATGAGTGGTAATAGGGTTTTTGGGAATAAACAAAGTAGGGATTTTATCCCTAGAGTCCATGTATAAATATGTAATGGGTTGGGAAGATAGGGATTCTAATCTGATTTGTTCCGTTTTATTCAAGTTGGTTCGTTAGAGAGGAGAGTGAGAGAATAGGCTGAGAATGAATGCCAGGTCTATGCCTGATTGTTAGTAGGAAGTTACAGAGAGAGACTTACATTGAAAAGTAGCTAGGAAAGATGGAGGAAAAGATAGCATGATATCTCTATTGTAAGTGCAGTGCGCAAGCCTGAGACGAGTACAAAAATCATAATAGAGAAGCCAATCATTGTGGACGTAGCCCAAAGTTGGGTGAACCACGTTAATTACTGTGTCTGCTTGTCTTGTATGTGATTGATCATGAATGTTATCTTTATGCATGTTAGACTAGATCTGTTTACTATATCACCACTGTGTAATAGTTATGGATGTTACAACAAATGGTTTATGTTGCAATATACAATATAATTCTATTATATAACTGAATTCACTAAGTAACCAAGGAATAACAAACACAGGATAATGCGCACAAAAAAAGAAGTAAGAATGAATAAGAGGATCTTCTCCCATTCCCTCACATCTACAGAAACTCGGTTCCTGCATCCCCAATAAATGCCTCGAGTGAGACTTCACTTGCATGCAGGTGATGCCGAAAGGGCCGATGTCTGAATGGTTTTTTTGGTTAAGATAACTTGAACTTAGGGTCTTACAACTGTGTGCCAACATTCTCTTTCAAGTCTCCATTCAAGAAAGCAACATTCACATCCATTTGATGAATTTTCCATCCATTTTGTGTTTCCATAAAAAATAGAGTACGTATGGTAGCCCATTTTGTTGTGGGGGAAAAAGTCTCCTCATAATCAACACCTTCTTTCTGTGAAAATCCTTTTTACACGAGCCTTGATTTGTGCTTGTCAAGTGAGCCATATGATCTGTACTTATTCTTGTATACCCAATTGAAACCGATTGGTTTGGTTCCAAATGGAGGATCCACCAACTTCAATGTCCCATTCTTGATGATATCATCATATTCCTTTTGCATGGCTTCTTTCCATTCATCATGAGAAGTGGCTTCTTTAAAGGAAATTGGTTCATGCTTAGTAGATAAATTCAACTCATAATAATATGAAACATCCATGTCATCTACATCACCTGAGTTTGAATTATCTACATTACCTCCATCTTTTCTTGAGGACATTATGGTTCTCTTCTTTCCAACCTCATCAAGGTGAACACTTTCAAGTGTTTTTGTGAACCATTTGGGTGGAACTTTTTGAGATGGTCCAGGTTTCTCAACTGATTGAGATTGTGTCGAGTTCTCATCAAGCCTCAAATTTTCAATCCTCTCGATCACATCATCCAACTGAACCTCAAGTTCCGATGAAGTGGTAGGAACTTCTTCTTGTGGGGAAGATGGTGCTTCAAAAGGAGACTCTAGAGATTGATCCAAGATAGGGACCCCACCTTTAAGATGTTGAATCTCATCATCAAATTCATGATATGTCTTTACATGAGTGAATCTGTCTAGATGATTAAGCTCCCTCTAAAAAATTTCATCTTTCTTGGAGGATTCAAGGAAGATTACATCTCTGGAAAGGATGAGTTTCTTGTTTGTCTCATCGTAAATATGATATCCCTTGGTGGTATTTGAGTACCCAAAGAAGATGCACTTCCAACTCCTTGCATCAAAATTACTTCTTTGCTCCATAGGAATCAAGGTATAGCAGGTGGAACCAAAGACCCTAATATGCCTCATTGCAAGAATGTGGCCATACCACATTTCATAAGGAGTCTTGTTTTTAAGAGCATGAAATGGATATTTTTTTTTGACATAAACTGCGCATAGAAATGCATCATCCCAAAACATCAATTTAACATTCTTGAAAAACATCATGGAATAAACCATATGTAGGAGTGTCCCGTTCATTCGTTCAACCACACCATTTTGTTGAGGATTGCATGGAACTGTGGTTTGATGTTTAATCTCATGTTGGCGAAGGTATATTTCACATTCATTAGATGTATATTCTCTTCCATTAGATCCAATACGAGATTGGGCTTCATTTTGAATCCATACATGAAAATTTTTAAATGTTTCAAAAGCTTGTGATTTATATTTTAGCAAGTACACCCAATACATTCTAGTGTAATCATCAATAAAAGTCATGATATATTTGTTTCCATTTGCATAAGAAACAAGCATAGGGACACACAAATCAAAATGAACCACTTCAATTTTTCTACATGCTCTAGAAGTAGAATCATGAAAGGGTTGTTTGTCGTGTTTTCCAATGATACAAGCATCACATTGCTTCAATTTCCTAGGGATAGTAGGAAAACTAGAAACACCATTCTTTCTCAATAAACAAAGACTATCATAATTAATATGGACAAATCTAGCATGCCATAAAATACTAGATGGAATGATACCTGCATCATGATGAGAGATGTATGCAAAATTCTGTGTGTGGGAAACTGTCCCTTTCAGCTTCAACAATTTTCCATCTTCCATCCCAGTCATGACAACCATGTTTTCAGAATCCTTCCTTATCAAATTTTCCATCGAACATATGAAAAAATGTTTTCAGAATCCTTCCTTATCAACTTTTCCATCGAACATATGAAAAAAGTGGCCTTGTTGTCTGATGTGCACAAGGGACAATACGTTCCTTTGTAGCTCAGGAATATAGATTACATTGTGCATAAAAAAATCCGGGAGTCCAAACATCTTAAGCCATATGGTGCCCATTCTCGAATGCTTGAGACTTGATCTGTCTACAAAATATACTACACCATTTACATTGTCATTGAAGTCTTTGAAGACATATCTTTGAAATATCATGTGAGAGGTTGTGTCTGTTTCAAGAAGCCATGCATCTCCCCAAGAAGCAAGAGAAGTGTTAAACAAATATTCAGTTACTCCTACATTGCAATGGGAAACACCATAATGAACATGTGATTTACCTTTCACTCGTTCTGAATTTCTATCTTTATATTCTTTTTGACTCTGTATTTCTTCTTTGATCTTCTGCCTTGGTACTCTCCAGTCAGTAGCTTCATGTGACCCATTCATTTTGTAACGAGTACAATGAAGGTCAAATTGGTCAAATTTTTCACGAGGATTCAGCTTCTTCTTATTTCCATGTCTTTTCATTTCCCTCAAGAAAGAAATATGATTGAGTCTAGTATTTACATGTTTATGTAATGAATATAGGGATGGCCCTAGGATGCGTACACCGAAAAATGGTACAACCTTCCGTATATTTATTGAAACAATTCAAAACGATCAGGGACCAATGGTCCGCATACAAACTGCTGCGACACCACATTCACCATGACTGCAAACTATCAACACCTCACCTCCACATGATATTTTGCTCGCGATCAAATAAATTGGTGATAAAATAATGTGGTCTTGAGAGTTTTCTCACGAACAAAGAAGCTGGCGGCCATATTTGAAAATCCAAAATAAGACCAAATAATGTGGTGTTAGGGATTGGTATCACGCATGTGAATATGGTTCAGTTACTAGCTCGGGTTTCTAGGGTTCGAAACTCAATATCAATGACCCATAACCATCCCTATCGTATCAACATGGAAAAATTACAAACCTCAACGCCTAGGTTTATATGAGAACAGAGGGTGCATAGGGTTGTCATTTTAGGGCAGCAAGGAGGAGGCTAACCAGAAATGCGTGTAATGGACGAGCTATTCGAACATGTGATTTTAAGGGGAGATGGGATATACCAACGTGAAATGGAGGAGGTTGGTTAGTTAAGATATGCGTTAGGCTAACTCATAGATAAAAGAGGCAATTTATGGTATAGAGGAACGAATTACCATATTGCTTCCCGTGAGGTATCACATGCTTCGTGAGAAAGGCATTGGATAATGATACGAGAGCTAAGGTGAGATTACAGATGAGTGGTCGAGGGAGAACATAGGTTGGACGTGTGAGAGGTATTGTGTGTTGAAGTCAAGGGAGATCAACTATATAGGAACCAAGGAGAGATACCAACAAGACAATACCAAGGCGAGTTGAGAAAAAATTTGCAGAGAGAAAGAGTGGCAGAGTAATTAGGGTTGCATAAAATAGGGTTGTTTGAAATAAAACTGTAGTACATTCTGGCGAGAGTACAAGAAACCTAAACAAAGCATTGAGCGACCTGAGAAGGTGAATAGAATGAGGAATGACCAGGGAATCAGTTAGACTGGAGCGTAGAAGGACTCACAGGCAAGTCGAGCGTTTTATGTACGCGAGTAGCAAGGAAACTCCTCGGGAAACAAATAATGGAGTTAACCGTGCTCTCATACCACTCTCAAGCCATGGATTGGAAGAAAATATAACTCCATACTTAATGTCATTTGCATTAACACGATAGGAGCATAAATACAACAATAAATGACTATTGGTCTTTTATAACCAAAGACGCTTCCTATCACCTATAATTCTTCATATTTACAATATTATTACAAGTAATACAATCCCAAGGATTAAGTGTCCAACATTTTGGTTGGTATTTTTATAATTTTTTAAGCAATTAATTTATAGCTATAAAAAGTGGTTTTAGGATAATTTTAAGTGAAATTTGAAACACAAATTTATAATATCATCCTAATTATAGTGGAAGAGTTCGAAATTGTATGTTGAAGACATATTTTACACAATGAATTATTTTCTATATGTTTATAAGAATTGAAGACAAGTGTTCATCAAATTAATGAAAAGGTACAAGTTATTGGGGAATGCCAATGCCTTATAATTTGTAATGAGGTGTGTGGTTTGGGGTAATATAGTATAAAACCTGTCAATAGTGATGGTTTTGGGTAATCCAAAGAAAAACATAATTGTTCTGGGTAATCTAGGTAAAAACCCTTCATGTATTGACTCAAATCTAAGTAAAAACTCATTAAGATAATTGATTTGGGGTAAGTTAGTTAAAAATACCATCATGCATTGAATCAAGGTGGCCTAATGAAAACCTTTATCAAAACTAAAAATGTAGTGGTCGTATGAAACGGTTGAGCATAAGTGAATTATAAGGGAAGAAAAAAGATTTGAAGCTTAATGATAGTGGTAAGCCTCATATAGGAGCTACAAATATTTCAGCAAGGATCTCACACACTCACAAGAGCTAGAACAGTCTTTAAGCAAGGTCTGTGCATACACATTGAAGCAAAAATTTGAGGAAAACTTATATCTATTGGATATTATTTGAATGGGAGGTATGGATTAATTTAACATATTACTAAGGGGATTTTTGAAAATATCGACACTTAAATTAATGGTATGCCAACATATTAATGTGTATGCCAAGTGGCATACACAACAAGCCCATTCCACTTGGCATACATAAGAGTCCCAGGGGCCTCCTGTGCATGCCAATGGGCTTGTTGTGTATTCCAATTCAGGCCCCACTTATAGTAGGCCCCAGAGGCCTATTGTGTTTCCAATTGGCATACACAACATGGCCATATCTATTTACTTTTCCACTTATCCTCTTCTTGTTCTTTTCTATGACAATATTTAATATTGTGTGCATTAATTGCAAATAGGTTGGATGTCACTACATTGAGGTTTCTGTGTTTGGTTTCTATATGTTCTACATATGCAGAGAGTGCAATAGATCGTATGGATTGGATTGAGAAAATTACATGAATAATTGCTTCACTTCTGTGTTCTCAAATGCCAGAGCAGTTGAGGATAATGCTTGTTCTATGAAAATGATGCATTACTTCCAAACAATGTAATTTTTAAATCCATAATAACATTTTTTCTCAGTGCTTGAATCTCTTGTTTATACATTTCTGACATGCATTTCCATTCTTGGTCAGAGGTTTCCTTGTATTCCAATGAGAAGTGGACATCAACACATAGCTTGTGAGAGCAGCTCATTGGGAAACTCTTCTAATTTTGATCACAAATACCTGAAGAAGATGAAAGGAAAGTTCCATAAACTCTTTCTAATGACAAAAATGAAAATTTCCCTTTATCAAAACTTTATTTTTTATGTATTATTTTGGAATCAACCTCATTTTAGACACATCTTATACACACTTGGATAAGATGCTTAAAGATGCACATGATAATCATTAATGCATGTTTAGCCCAAAATTTGTAGTGCACATTACAATCCATAATATTATGCTCCATCATTTGGATCTACATTAATATTGGTAAGAATAATCCCAATTTTAGTCACATGGGGTTCCAACCATCCTCGAGGATTGTCTCCTTAAAGTGAATAATATATGTAGATTGTTGCAAACATTATGTTTTTACACATTCTATTTCCTATAAAGTATTGTAGCTTGCCTAGTGCTCCTCTCTATTTATCATTTAGATTCAACTTAACTATGAAATAAACAAGTCCAAGAAAATATTTGAGTACATTGCCTTTATAGTAGTGAACAAATAATGATGATAGTTCTTGGATATCACGTAGAATGGATATTTTAACCCTCTTTAGTGATACTCTATAGTGCATAACCCAAAAATCCAAAGAACATTCTCTCCATTGTATCTTGAACATTCCCCTAATACATTAATTTTGGATGCCTCTTATTTTCAATAATAATACCGACCAACCAGCCGAAGAAGGCTCAAAAAGAGTTCAAATATAAAATATTAGGTTCACTAGTGTCAAAAGATTCAATTTAAAATTTTTCTAAAATAGGGTGCCTCACAATAACTCCCATATCCCTCTATGTATTTGCAAAAGAGCATGGAGTATGTTAGTTGTTGGAAATTTAGTTGTCATTGATGTCAACTCTAGAACAAGTACAAGTAATGGGTGTATTTGAAGAAGTCTCCAAGGTGATCCCCTGATGGAATAACTCTAAGCATGACCCTCACGAGAAGACGCTTTGAAGAATTTTACAAGAAGCCCTGGAAATATGGCCAAGTGGTTAAGTTGTTAAGAAGCCTCGACAATGTGGTCATGGAGACTGAAGTTAATTGAAGAAGAAGAGCATGAAGAAAATTGCAAATTCATGTAACATATCCATAGATTGATAGTCCTCGTCATGTCATGTCGTTTCCAATGGTAGGTGGTACATCACATGGTTCCCCACGGTTGAAGAGTTATGCCCTCTTAAATTTGAAGCCCCAAAGTATGGTCAAGAAGCCTCATACCTATGGATAAGAAGTTACAATTCGGCCCCAAAATTAATTAAAGGAGAAAATTTGTTGCAACTAAAACTTATAGATCGACCCTAAAGTTAGGAACGAGAAGTACTTGAAAAAGTGTAAATACACATCAAATATCCTCTCATTTGATCATCCATCCAAGCAAGTATGTAATCTCTTAAGTGAATCTGAGGCAACAAATTTGAGGTAGCAAAGGAATGAAAAGGAGAAGTCTCAGAGCCATAGGTGGGAGAAGGGTTTCTGAAAAACCCTAGTTGAGAAGACCCACGCAGATCAAGTGCAGGGTGCCTCGCGAGGCCCTGCTAGTTGTCTTGGTAGCATCACATGAGGCACCACTAGTTGCCCAGTTTTGTCTAGCGAGGCTAAAGTAAAGTTGAATACAGATTCTATCCTTTTGTTAAAGAAGTTGAGGAAGGTCTGTAGGTTTGTGCACCAGGTTATTACATGACTAAAGGTATGATTTCTATTTGTTGTTAATGTTCATATCTTGATGGTTATGGTATATGCTTAAGGAATATCATGGAGGTAATTGGAACATGGATAGAGGCATAGCTTGGTGATATTTTGGCATATGGTTTGAGGTGTATCTTGGATATCTTGATACCTGGTATATTTCATGGATGTTTTGATACATGGTTAAGGCACACATTTGATGATATGGTGTATTTTGAGGTACATCTTTTGGTACATAGTTTATGGATGTTATGGCACATGTTTGAGGCATGTATTTGGTACATGGTTGATATGGCACATACTTGTTACATGGATGTTATGACACACACATCTTATCACATGGTTTGATGCACATCTTGGTGATGGTCTCGGTGTATGATTTATGTGAGTGGATATAGTCTTGTTGATGATGATGTATTAGTATCAGTGACAATATCAATGATAGGTTTTGATGATGATGTATCAGTATAAGTAACAATGACAGTGACAATGACAATAACAATGACATGTTGATTATTAGTGGTGATAGTGATAGTAGCAGTGACATGTTGATTATCTGTGATAGGTTTATTATCAGTGGCATGTTGATTATTAGTGATAGGTTGATTACCAGTCTCAGTGACAGTGATAGGTTGAGTCTCCATTTATATTTTAGGGAGGAAGGATGGGGAAAGGAAAGGGGGTTGTAGCCTCCTTCCGATTTGAGCTGGAGAATCTAGGGAGTTCTAGCTTCCTTCAGGTTGGATCTTGTAAACAGGGGGTTGGATCCTCCTTCCAGTTTATGGTAGAGAATACAAGGAGTTGGAACTTCCTTCAGGTTGGAGACTATAAATCAGGGGGTTGGAGCTGGAGAATCTAGGGAGTTCTAGCTTCCTTCAAGTTGGATCTTGTAAACAGGGGGTTGGATCCTCCTTCTATTTGGTGTTGGAGAATTTGGAAGTTGGTTCTTCCTATGAATGTGATATTTTGATATATAAGAAAAAATTCTGTGGTTTTCTCCCATTTCGGTTTCCACATAAAATTCTGGTGTACCGTGTATCTATTGTTATGATGTGATGTATTGTTTATGGTTATATGTTTATGATATGTTAAATGCATTCATAAGTGAATGGAATCATTGATAAATTACGTGTTCTGATTAAAAGTGGAAAAAATGCTCAATATTGATTCACCCCCCCTCTTAGTATTGGTGAATATTCCAACATTAGTGTCCTTATTTTGGGGGAAATTCCCTTCAGCTAAAACCAACAGTCCCCATCCCTCAAGTAGAATTTGTTGGCAATGTTTTATCATTTGATTTTCTATTTTTTCACAAATTGTACTTTAGAATCATGAATAACTTACAAGGAGAATACACTTCTTTGATTTCCATTCTCTCAATGTATGAAGTTGGTTTCATATCAATGTTTATGCCTTATTGGTTACATCATATAGGTTATAAACATGGATCTCCTCCACTCTCCATTTTTTTTATTCTTTCATCCATGAACCCAAAAAACTTTTGGTGGCTTTTGGGTGCTATAATCATTGGTCTTTCCTATGGGTATTTAGTAAAAAATCTTCGAATAAAGCTAATCATACGGAAAAAATTCAAGTTCATGGTGCATTTTCCAAAATGAAACCACTAGGGTCTTCAACTATAAGGTTGTTTTTCAAGAAGTTAAAGTCATTATTTTGGTGTGATTTCATGTGTTTTTTCATACAGAGATGAAAATAAAGTTTATGTACAAGGGTCCCTTGGGGTGTAGGATAGTTGGTGATGGAGTCTGTTGTTAAGCAATTCTGTTATGCGAAGTCACCGGTTCAAAACCTCGTCTTACCTTGTTTTTCATATATGGGGAATCCTGGGCACACCTGGAGGTTATAGTGGTATCAGTCAGATAACACGACCCTATGTTATGCGAGTATGTGCCTGATTAGTTGTTGATTATGCTAGTCACAAAAAAAAATGAAAAAAAAGTTTATGTACAAGGGTTCTCTACACTGATATTTTGTAGTTAAGTAAACCCTCTTCCTAAAAAAATGCATGACCATGTATTATACTAAAGAGAGGTGAAATTAGTATTAGTATAACACCAAGCCCTTGAGCCCAAAACTATCTTATTGCAGTAGCATATCCCTGTGTTGTGATGTTAGTGCACTTGTTTGCTTATTTTTGAATTACCTTTGTGATTTGCGAGCATACAAGAGTTCCTTCATGTTTGCATACTAAGGATAGAAATAAAAAAGGACAATAAAATTTCCATGATAAAAATGGATACCTAGGATATCTAGTAAAAATAAGGGCTTTTAAAATTGTACATATGTATTGGGAGGGGGGTCAACAAAATGATTTTAGTTTTTTTTTTCAATATCTAGTGAAATTAGGGATATTCTTTAATATCCCATGAACAAACGTGCTATGTCACAATTTCATTGAGTGAAGCCCCCGTGCATTGCCAAAACTAATAATCTTAGAGAAGAAGGAGAGTATAATCATGCTATACAAAGTCCACAAAAAGAGAGCATATATGTTTGTTAAGGAAATATGAGCAAGATTGAAGTGATATTTGTGCCTCAACTTGATTACTCCATAAAGAGTGTCTCTTACAAACTAGATTAAGAAGCATCCTCCAAGAAAAGAATAAAATAAATTATTTATTTGGCTTGGCACAAAAGTCCCAAGAGGACAAGGGTTTCATAAAGCTAGTATTCCAATCTCTACTTGTGTTTTAAAAGAAGGTTCTGAAGTCTCAAACAATAGTACAAAGTAATTATTTGCAATTGTAGTAGCTTGGATTCCAATGCACAAAAGAAAAAAAAATCACTAAAAGTACTTTAATATCAAGTATTCAAAGTAGAACAAGGGAAGTATTCTCTCTTATAGCCTTTGATTCATTGACATGAGAGAAAAAGATTTGATGGATCCCTTTTTGATCTCTACGTTTTGAAAAATTTCATAAAGATTCAAGCAAGCCTCATATTTGTTGCTAGATTTTTCCCTGAGCATTCCCTAGGGTAAATATTTGTGTCATATGTGTTTGTAAATCTTTTATAATTCCACCATTTGATTTCAATGATTTCCCTCACTTCATACAACAATTGTAAGCAAATAGATTGAAACAATATATGTTGAAATAACATAACACAAATAACTTTAGATGGACACAATGAAGTGGAAAATCATTGTAAGTTAGATAAATTTACTGAAAGCATTAATATATGTTGTGATGAACTGTAGATCGGGATACCCGAGACAATTTAAGGATCAAAGAAAGGTAACTAAATTCCCTTATCAATCAAAAGGATCTCATACATACTACATTGATATGAGAAATAGTTAGCAGAAGATGATGTAGGAAAAGTAATGCAAGATGGAACTCGATCCTCGAAGTCAACTCATTGTGTAGGGGCTCTAGTGAACATTGTCTAAGTTTTCTAAAAATTGTCATGAATATATGAAGGACTAATACATACTTCCTCTCTGCTTGTTAATTTATCATCTAATGTGATTGTTTTAAGTTCAGTTTTATCGTTTCTATGGTCCTCACATAAACTCTTCAATCTTTCGAGAATCATCATAAGTTTGAGAAGAAGGGACCTAAACTTCACTAAATTCATCTATTTGGAAAATGGATCAATGTTGATTATGATCATTAATGTCATTTTTCATTTTCTTAATGGATGCTTGGATGTCTTGTAGTGATGGAAGTATATCTTTGAGAATTTACAGTCTTCTATCTTTGTAATGTTCTTCGAGAATCTATAGAGATAATTAGTAATAAACTTGGCTAGTTTATTCACAAATTTCCAATTTTTCAACAAACCACCTAAACCAAATGTATATGGAACCATATAGTTATTTCAATCCTATTTTAATTAATTCACTATCACGTCTTAGTGGATATCTCTTGAAATAATTCACTATCATCTCTTATTGGATATATATTGAAATGTTTTTTATTCCCTTACCCCAATTGTGCTTCATTTATTTTGGCCATTGAACTTGATTATTTATATAATTTCTGTTTCCATGGATATCATCAAATTTCTACCATTCACTTCTTTGACCAATATTAATTGGTTTTCTTTTATCTTGTAGTTTCTGCACTAAACAAAGGTATATCCATTAAGATTAAATATAAAAAAATTTCTAAAGGTATTTGACTTTTTTAGAAATATCAAATATAATGTTTTTTCTTAGAAGAATACATACACACATATCCGAGGGGAAAAAATTGTGGAAAGATTTCCAAGTAATTTTTCATGATGAGTGGATAGTAAATGGGGTAAAATTCCAACATTTATTATGAAGCCTAACCTCTAGGTGACCAATAAAGTAGAACTCGTGGCTTCCCTAGCTCTGAGGGAGATATCTCATGTCTAGCTCATGATCACTTAGGTTGACCCTTGAGTTTTTTTTTAAACATATCTCGAGAAAAACCCATGGGAACTTCCCCTCGTTCCAAGGATAATAAATAGGATAAACCCTAGATTATTCAGAGCACAAGGATAGGTCAATAACATGAATCGAAGCCGTTGCAACAATATACTTATTAAGAGCTCAACATGTCACTTATGGGAATTGAACTTGGGTGGGGAAGATATACTCCTCTCACCCACTCGAGCTAGACCAAATCGACCTATATATAATTCAAACGAGAGAGTCTCACGGTCATAGTTAACCATCACTAATGTGCAATAGTTCAATAGTCGCCTTGCTTAGTTATTAAACATACAATAAGGTTATAGATAAATATTAAATTATATGTTCGAGTTTTAAATTTAATTCATTTTATAATTATATTCAATACATTATGAGTTAGAGATTAAAGTTTATTCATTATGTAATTAATATATACAAATTTATTAATTATAATTTTATTAAATAATTTGAAACACACACACACACACACACACACACATCGAGCCTGGTGGTTTAGCTCGAGTGGTTGAGTGCTATGGTTATTTCGAATGAGGTATCGAGGTCAAATATCTGACCAACTATTTTTGCTCTTGATGAGATTGTTGAGCCTCACTTGATGTCCCCACCGGGTTAGGTCCATAATCATGCCGACAGTTTACCCTGTTTACCATCCATGAAATGTGGGGAAGTACTCAGGGGTTTGCTGCGATTTCTTCCATCGGACATATCGTTTACATACCGCTTTTACAAGCACACACTTCTCTTCATACCATTTACACACCAATTCTTTTTCATACATACTCTTTCTATGCAGACAAAAAAGAATTCAAATACATAAAAAAAAGAAAGAGGCATACTCCTAAACTTATAGACTGGTGAAAATTTAAATATCAAAAAACATGTCATGGGATGACTGATTACTCATAAATTCCTGGTAGAAAAAATCCCATGCCTCTAGTTCCAACGCCTCTTTGGACAACCAATCTTCCTTCTGGTTTAATTCTCTATATACATGCACACATGAAAACCATTCCAATTCATCTAGCAACTCCCTAATCCTTTTTATTAAAGGTTGTAATATTGCAACTAAAATTTGGAATTTTCTAGTGTCCCAATCCACCACCACTTGTGAGTCACCAAAAATCTATTGCTTATGCAAATTTAAAGAAATATCCAAATAAATTAAAGCTCATATTGATGTTAATTTAACCTTCGTGTTTGATCCCTGACTAGGAGATTATTGAATTTTGAAATGATGGTTTGCTTCTATATATAGGACATCTCCTACTCAACAAATGGGGGTGGCCTTGAATTGCCCCATCAAAAAAACCTCATGGTGTATAAAGATTTCTCGCCCACCAAATGAAATATATTGTAAAACACAGGAGAGCTTCATATTCTCAAATTGTCGACTCTTTGCACCATGATTCGATCCATTCCTCCATACTGTCAACGAAAGGGACTTGAGTGATATTCAATTTCGATGAGACTTGTTTCCAAGCCTACATAGCGTAAGAGCATTGAAAGAAAGAATGTGAGGCTAACTCACCCTGACAATTGCACAAAGAACAACAACTAGGACCGCACCATATCCTTTTGCATAAAGCGTCCCAAGTTAAAACTTTCTTCTCCATTGCTAACCAAAAAAGGATTTTCATTTTTTCAGGTGCATGCCATTCCCAGGTTTTTCTCTACCACCATTTTATCATCTCTTCAAGGGAACCTTCCGTCAAAGTTTTATAACCTAGTTTGACAGAGAAGTAACCTATTTTTCTGTTTTTTTTTCCCAACATATAGTATCAATATCATCCTCAACAAGTAAAATGAAACACCATTTCAGAGTTGATGTATATGTGGACCATTCATTTTCTATATCCCCTTATAGATTTAATTCTGTTTCCGATTTCCATATAGTTATACCCGTATTGTCCATTCCTTGGATCGCTGTATCCTACAAAGTGAAAATACTTTGCGCATGAAGTCTTCTGATCGGACCTCTCGAGAGTTTGAAATTGTTTTTTGAACCTTCCCAAGGGTCTTCCCAGGTTATAATTCCACAAATATACCATCCGGCCCCAAACTTTTTGATTTTTGGAAAGTTGAAAGAGTGTCAAAGATTTCGGTCTCAGTGACCTTTTCCATTATGTTGTTCATTTATTCAGAAATTTTATTAGGGAAAAGATCCACCACTTTAAGAATTTTTGCAATGGGACATCTAGGATTTTCTTTGAACATGGTGCTAAGGAATTCAATACCCGATTTTTCCATTTCTGAGTAAGAGGACACTGATTCTCCATTAGAATTTTTGATTTCACCTATTGTATTTCGAGACTTCCTGTATTGAGCATATCTATTAAAAAATTCGGTATTACTATCACCCTCTTTTAACCACACAACCCTTATTTTTAGTCTACATTTCTTCTATTCCAACAGGAGAAGGTCTTGTTTCCATTCAAGGAGAACACCCAACTTTGTCTCTTCCTCTTGGTTGAGGGAATCGACCGGTTTATCAGACAAAAGGTGATTGAGACCTATTTTAGTTTCCTTGAGGATTTTTTGTGATCGAGTATGGAATTCTTTTGCCCAAGATTTTATTAATTTCCCAATCTTATCTAATTTGAATGAAAACTATATCATAAAGGAAGATCCCTCAGGTCTCAAAAGATGGACCAAGATTTTACCACTAATGATGTAATGTCCTCTTCCCGCAACCAAGATTCATTGAACTTGAAGGGAAAATCTTTAGCTTTGTCAAATTTCAGAATTTTTAGGAAAATTGGCATATGGTCCGAGAACTCCCCTCGATGAAATGCCCCACGAGTTTAGCACCAGATTTTATGAGATGAAAAAATGGTCATGTCTTTTCTCTATGGATTCCTTTCCCTTTCGACCATTTCACAAAGTTTGAGAAATATTTGGAGGAGCTATATCTACCAGATCCTGACTTGAAATCCAATTAGAGAAGAAACCTTCTTGGTTGTCTTTTCACACCCTTTCCCCCCAAATTTACTTATGGGAGACTGTAAAGTTTAGGTACCCTCCTAGAAAAACATTTCCTTCATGAAAAAAATATGAGGATGCTACCACTTCCCAAAATGGGATGCGCTCAATATTAGGCCCATATAAATTTATAATTTTAAAGGTGAACTGAAGAGCAGGTCCCTCAGTTCCATAACCAAACCAGAAGGCAAGGGATCCAAGCGAGAGAAAATAAAACTTAACTTTCAAGTTATAAGGAGACCTCCTGAAAGGCCCTCCAAGTTAAAAGAAAAGAAAGACCAATCCCTAAGCCAAGGTTTAAGAGAACTCTCAGCTTTGGCCCTCGGATACATAGTTTCTTGTAGGAGAATTACATCTGACTTCTAAAAGTGTACACACCTTTTGAGGAATAATATTTTGTGGGCCCCCAACCCCCCTGATATTTAAAGAGAGAATAATCATTGGGAAACCTTGGGATGGTACAACCCTGCTCTAAGGATCCTATACATCGTTGATTGATGACCATCCTGTACCTCCTTTTTTGATCTCATCTGAGCCTTTGAAAAAATATTTCCTGCCAAACTGACCACTTGGCGCTTTGTCCAAGGCCAAACCTCCACCCAGGTCTCCTTCCAAACCCATTTTTACGTTGGACCTGAGAAGGTAGTATGAATTAACATAGGACTTTGAAAGGAAACTATCATTTGAGGCATCCTGTTAGCGATATTTCTGGTAAGGGGGTTAGAATGCAAAAGAATGGGTTAAAACCCACTTGTCCTAAGTTCAGGGTGCTAATGCGCCCATGATTAAATGAAAACCAAGTCTAGACGACAAGGATCATAGCGCCCGGATCAACGGCGCAGATGGGATTCCGGACCCCCCCCCGCCTTTCTACCTTT
>SNQJ01S0025707.1:173576-188905 GCA_010110895.2 Picea sitchensis
TTGGAATTAAGCATATATAGTGCGCAGCTACCTTTGAAACAAAAGACTTCCCTGGGTTGATAATTTATGTTTCACTTGGTTGTTTGAAATTAATTAAGCAATTATAGTGACCAACAATGAGCAGAAGTATGCTACCCATGACCTAGAACTTACCACAATTGTACATGTGTTAAAGATGTGGAGACATTACCTTCTCAGGAGGATATTTATCCTCATGAATGACCATTGTGGTCTGAAGTATCTGTTCGACCAACCAAGGTTGAATACTAGATAGGCCAAGTGGATGGTGTTGATTAGTGAGTTTAACCTCAAAATCAAACATATAAAAGGAAAATAGAACAAAGTAGTTGACAGGATCAGTTGAAGCTTTCAAACAATACACTTAGTGGTAGCAAGTGTAGGAGAGTCCAACATTCAACAGAGGATTAAGACCCTCTTGTCGGAAGACAACTTATTCAACCAAGTGAAGGAAAAGTAGCAGAAAGAACCTAAGGAAAAGAGGTACGAAGGATATTAGATAAGGGATGATAATCTGTTGATGTACAATAAGAGGCTATATGTTCCTAATTCATAATATCTGAGGAAATTGATTATGAATGAGTTCCACAAGAGGCCATATGTTGCTCATTATGGTTACTAGAAAATGGTGACAACAACTAGGCAACTGTATTATTGTCCTGGGATGAAGTAAGACATTTCTCATTATATTTCGAAGTGTTTAGAGTGACAACAGGTGAAAGTTGAGCATCAAAACCCTATGATACTATTGAAACCCATGCATATACCAGAATGGAAATGGGAAGTGATTTCCATGGATTTTATCACGGGTTTACCAAAGACAGTCAAACAACATGACGCAATCATGGTTGTAGTCGATAAGTTGAGCAAGGAAAATCAATTTATTCCCATAAAGTCTACTTTTAAGGCCATATATGTTTCCAATGGTTTCATGAAAGAGATATTCAAGTTGCACGGTTTGCCTACAACCATAATTTCATATAAAGATGCTAAGTTCACCTCAACTTTTTGGCGAATCTTATTTGAAGGTTTAGAAACATAGTTGGCATTTAGCATGACCTACCATCCTCAAACCGATGGTCATACCAAAAGGGTGAATAGAGTGTTAGAGGGTATGCTACAAATGCATGTTATGCATAGACCCAAGTAGTGGGAAGAATATCTACCTTTGGTAGAATTCACATACAACAATGGTTATCAAGAATCATTCAAGATGAGGTCGTTCGATGCTCTGTATGGCAGGAAGTGCAGAGTTATGATTAGTTGGGACAATCCTATGGACAAAGTTACACTTGGACCCGAATTACTAAAGGAAATGGAGCAAACCATAGTTCAGATAAGGAAGAATCTAAAAATTTCCCAGGATAGACAGAAGAGCTATGTTGATAGCAAGAGAACCCCCAAAGAGTTTAAAATAGGAGACTATGTGTATCTCCGGGTGAAACCCAACAGAAGTTCCCTAAAAATGGGGATGTGTGCTAATTTGGCTTCCCGATATTGTGGACCATTTGAAATCCTAGAGAGAATAGGACCAAAAACATACATACTTGCTTTACCACCTACTATTAGAATAGATAATGTATTCCATGTATCTTTGTCAAATAAATATGTACATGATTCTAATCATATTATTGATTGGAATGTAATACAAGTGGAACCAGAGGAAGAATTCTAGCTGGATCCCCAATGCATCATGAACAAGCAAGAAACAATGGTTCAGAATTGAGCCATCGCGCGGGTCAAGGTGCAATGGAAGCACTTTCGAGCCGATGAAGCTATATGGGAGATGGAAGATTCCATGAGATTGGCATACCCATTTTTGTTTACTATATAATTATAAATACATCATGTTTTAAACACCGAGGACAGTGTTTCTTTAAGGGGGAGAAGAATGTAACACCCTATTTTCTCCCAAGACTATAATTATGCACAAACTTCATATGCTAACAATTTGAGGCATGCAATTGTGTTTTTATTTAATATAAACACCAAACTGCTAACTGATAGGGAACAAAATTGATAAGTAATATCCATTATACACCAGAGGAAATTGATGAGGTAGAGGGAATTATGGGATGGTTGAGTTAAATGGAGATGAGATGCATCAATGAAGAAAATAGGAATCTTGCACAACAAGCTAATCTATGCTTACAAACATAATGACTTCACCTACCAACACACCAGATTGATGAAGAAGACCACATAATCATTAAAGATAAGGTCATAGAAGTGGTTGAGTAGTAATTATTGCGGTAGTTGGCCCATACAGAGAGAGAATGTCCAATTGAATAGCTGGCGGGGGAATGTACCATGAAACCTCCCCTTCAGATTATGAAGAGTGGACTGCAGGTTACGTCTGCAGGACACTGCAAATATCCCGAGAGGATGGAGAAGAAGATTGTGGAAGGAAAAACGTAATGTGCATAGGATGAGAGAGTATGGAAAAACAAAAAAACACATACGAGAGTAAGGATATAAGAAGAGAAGCCCTACAAACGAAGATTGCACCCATGGATAGAATAATGCAATAAAAGAATGAGAAAAAGAAAAAGGGCTTAGAGACGAGTAAAAGAGTGCAAAATCTCGAATGTGTTGATTGAGAAAGAAAATAATAGCTTTCTGGAAGAAAATAGGAAGCTTGTCTGAGTTGTTGATGATCACCTTGAACAAAGATGACCCAGATTTCCAAACTGGAGTAGTAGTGGGATGCAACTTGGTTCTTATTGGACAAAAATCGACACTGGTAAGGGGAGGTTTCCGAGGGACTATTGAGAAGAGAAGGGACTCCCTTGTGCAAAGAAAATATAGTTGAGAAACCTCCTAATAAACCTGTAGAGACCCAAAGATTAGTGGGAGGTGTAAACTTATGTTGTGTCAGAGGAATAAGAAGAGTAACCTTCCTGTATCATCGTAGACTCGAAACCCTGCCAAGTCAATTTCCTTGGTGGTATCATGGATTTGCATGGGGGTGGCGTGTTGTAGGAAGTGACTCTATAACAAGGACTAAGGTTGGGAGGAAAGGCACCCTCTCTCAGTCAGTTGGATTGGATTATTTCCCTATCAGATAAGTGTTCATTTGTACTCAAACTGACTGTGAATAATTTATGTGAATGCTCATGAATGAAACAATTGTATGATAGCACATATGAATGTCTATATCTAAGATATTGTTTTTTTACTTAACCTGTGATTTTGAATGTTGTAAGATGAGTTATATTGTGATGTTTACTATTGTCTGGTTAAATTGTTAAAATGAATAAATAGAAACTGCTACCTACTCGAATACTCTATATGTTCCCTGTGTGGAGAGCCTGTAAATCATGTGAGGATTTAACCTTAAGTTTGATAGTTTTTAATTTCCGCATAATCGTTTTGAATTCCCGAAAGTAGGAATCGAAGTCTTGTAGAACTCAAAAATTGGCTAAGTCCTTAGAGCGAACAATTATGATTCTGTAAACCCTGTGTTGGTCAGCGGAGAAAAATAATCGTTGATCTGAAGAGATCATGACCATTGATTGGCGGGATGTTTAAATTCATCGCGTCAGAGAGATCCCTTGAACGTCATGGGAAAGACTCTGAAACAAACCTTTCGGAGTGAGGCATTCAGAAGGAAATTTCATGTGCCATGAGAATAACCACGGAGGAAAGATCTCGAAGTCGAGCCAGTGTGAACCGTAGATATGGAAGAGGGAGGGATGAATCTTCAATCGTTGATAATTATGGGTCCCACTTTGTAATTCAGAATGGTGAGATCTGATTGGGAGCATTAGTGTGAAGACATGTGTCAATAGTTGATTAGGTGACTGGATTGAGTGCAAGTCAAGCTGGCTCATCGTTGACTATTATTCGAAGTATGACTTCGAAGGAATTAGAGTAATCCTCTGATGTCTTGGGAGTACGTGTCTGATAGAGGGAAGATATCAACCATAGGTCGAGGTATGGAGAGATGGAATGATATCCATCGATTTTTTGTGAGTCCCGCTTAAGTCAAGAAATTTATTCTTAATGTCATGGCTGGCGTGGCATGCCAGTGGGGCATCCAGAGTGAATTTAGAGTGACAGGTGTCACTCACCCATCGGTGGATGAGTTGAGAGTAGTCAAATGAGGCTGGAGAATCTTAGACCCCAAATAGATCTCAACCGTATTTTCAGAGATCATGACTTGCGTCTACGTCCGTCCATCGAGGAGAGGGTAATATTCATCAATACCTTGATTTCGGAGCAGTGAAACTTCTCAAAAAATTCTAACTTTGAATGGATGGCATCGAAAGGGAATATTGTTCGATACTGTATCCATCGGAGGTGAGTGATGAGGGTACTAGTTGAGAGTCCGAGTGATAACAACAATAGGCCTGCGTGGATCAAAATCTCCTTATGGCGGGATTGATAGGCCCCGCATGGGTGATACATTGTCGCCATGTCAGACGAAAATTGTGATGAGGTGTCACATGGACGCCATGTGTCAGTGGTATAGTGTTAAAAAAAAACTAATAACTTTGGAAGGCCATAAACTTCAATCTAGAGCTCAGTTTTGAGTGAAATTTCCACTGTTGGAAAGCTCTCGATGAGCAGAAGACAATGGAGCTATAAAAAAGAGGATTTGAGATAGTTGAGAAAAGCGTAAATCCTTATATCCCTACCCTTATGGGTTAGGTGTGTGACATTATTCTTTGGAATATACACAGTGATCAACTTTGCTTCTCACAAACCCAAAAATAAGGATGTATGAGTCGAATTTTTGGTACCACATCCTTGGTGATTGCTTTATACCATAAAGGGATCATTTCATTTTTCTTTCTTTCCCTTTACTACAAATCCTTTAGGTTGTTTCATGTAGATTTCCTCTTCTAGGTCCCCATGTAGGAATGATGTCTTCACATCCATATGTTCTATTTCTATATCAAATGTTGCAGCCAGAGAAATTAGTACTCTAATGGAAGTTGATTTTTCAACAAGGGAAATAATCTAACTGAAGTTGACTCCTTCGACTTGGGAATACACTTTCACTACCAACCGAGCTTTGAGTTTCTTGACTTGACCTGTTGCATTCATATTCTTCTTGAATACCCATTTGCTACCGACAAGATTTCTTCCACTAGGTAATTTGAATAAGTCCCATGTCTCATTCTTGTGCAAGGATTCCATCTCTTTGAAAATGGCATCCTTACAGATTTTTCCCTTTGTTGAGTGTACTACCTCCTCGACCGACTTGTGCTCATTTTCGGTGGTAGTTAACACAAATGTGGAACGAAATTCGAGTGGACTATACCTTTTGACTGGTTTTCTTATTTGGTCTGACCTCTTTACAAATGGGATAGATTGTTCCACCTCTTACTCTGATTCAATCAAATCATCTAAATCATCTTATTCGTTCCTCAATTCAAACCACACCTTCTTTAGATTATTCTCGATCTGAAAAATTTCTTCAGGCTCAGACTTACTTCCGCCTTATTTGAAGACCACATCTCAATTGTGCACTATTTTCCTTGATGTAGGATCCCAAATCTTATATTCTTTCATTCCTTCTTTGTATCCAATGAAAGTACACATGAATTCCTTCTTGTCCATATTGCTCCTCTTTTCCTTGGGAACATGCACAAATGCATCATATCCAAATACCTTGAGATGTGAATCTGAAGGCTTCTTACCCAACCATACTTCATGTTGAGTCGTGTTGACTAACACCAATGAATGAGACATATTCAATAGATATTTTGCAGTGTTGATTGCCTCTGCCTAGAATTCTTGTGCGAGCCCATCATCACTGAGCATGCTCCTTGCCTTGTCCATCAATGTTCTATTCATTCTCTCAGCGACTCCATTTTTCTGTGGGGTATGTGGTGTGGTATTTTGGTGTTCTATGCCACATTGCTTGCATAAATGATCAAATTCCTTTCCATAGAATTCACCACCGTTGTCAGTTCTCATCACCTTAATATTCTTATATGTTTGGTTTTCTACAAGATATTTAAACTCTTTGAATTTCTCGAAAACCTCTTATTTATTCCTCACGAAATATATCCATGTCTTCCAGGAAAAAACATCTATGAAGGAGACATAATACAGGGATCCACCAAGTGAAGGAACTGAAATAGGGCCAAACACATCACTATGAACCAATTATAGAACCCCATTTTCCATTGTCTCTCCAGATGGGAACTTCACCTGTCTTTGTTTACCATATAGACAATGTTAAAAAAAATCAAATTATAAATTACACTCAGGAAAGTCTTCGACCATACCTTTGTTATGCATCGCTCGAAGTCCTTTTTTTGCTATGTGTCCCATCCTCCCGTGCCATAGCATGGTCATATTGACTTTATGATGACTTTTTGAGTCAGTTTGAATCGACTCAGCCTAAGTCGAGTCGATTCAAGTAGAAGTCGAGTCGACTTCAAGAACAACGATGTTGTTTCATCCAGTCAAGTCGACACTCCCTAGTAACTTGTATAGGGTTCCAATCCGAACTCCTTTCATTAAGACCATCACACCTCTGACCATCTTGCATGAATCCTTATGAAATAGAGTGTGCACCCCTGCATCACTCATCTTGCTGACAAATATCTGGTTTCTTTCAAAACCTGAAATGTGTAGCACACCTGGAAGGGTTCTACTTCTCCCATCTTGTAGTATCAGTCAAACTCTTCCCTGCCCGACAATTTTAGTTCTCGAGTCATCCCCCAAGAACACATCTCCTCCTTCATATCATTCATATTTGCAGAACCATTCTCTATGTGGTTTCATATGAAAGGATGCTCCTGATTCGATCAACCAAACATATCGATCCGTCTGTGTACTAATCAACGCCAGGTACATATCGCATCCCTTATATGGAGTCGTCTTTCTCTCAGTCGAATGCTTCTCGTTGGATCCTATATTAACTTCCATTTCCTTCGAATTTCAGTCCATTTTGTAATTCCCAAATTTACCACATTTCCAACATCTTCTTGTCGACTGAACAAAGGATCTATATCTACCCTTCAACTTATACTTTCTACCAGAGAATGTGCCTTTATCTCTGTCAATCGGTCGACCTCTCACCACTAAAGCATGTTTGGTCGATCCTTCCATGTTCTTCCTTCTCATTTCTTCTAATAGTAGATATGAAATCACGTCTTCTAGCGCTAATGTGGTTGTATTACTCCCTATATCCATGACTAAGCTATCCCAGGATGCTGACAAAGAACATAATAGGATAATACATTTCTCCTCCTCAGTGATTTAATATCCACATAAGATAACTGGCTTATAATGGTATTACACACATTTAAATGCTCAATCATTGAACTTCCATCACTCATCCTCAAAAGATACAATTTCTTTATGAGAAACAACTTATTTACCAAGGATTTCAACTGGTACAAGCTCCCCAACTTGTCCCACGGTTTCTTGGTTGAATCTTCACATCAGACATTTAGCAACACCAAATCTGCAAGACAAATTTGAATCGTACTCCTTGCTCTTCTCTCAAGTTTCTCCCATTCTTCCGTCGACATACATGTCGGCATGGTACCTGGACATAATGCTATCCATTGTTCTCGATCTACAAGGATATCTTCAATTTTAAGATTACAAAGCTCAAAAGTTTGGCCATTGAATTTTTCAATCTCTATTCTCGAGTTGCTCGCCATGCTTTAACACAATTCTTTAACAATTTATAACTTACAACTCTTATTGAACCTAGGGTTTAGTTCAGATCCAAGGTTGTTAAACCAAGATTTGATACCACGTGTTAGGAAATGAGGAACACTTCCACGCTAAACCTAGCAGAAGAGAGGAGGAAATATTTAATCAAGGAAGTAAATGACAAAGCAAGCACATAGTACACATAGATTTTACCCTGGAAACCCAAACTGGGAAAACCAATATTCCTTGAGAATTCTTCTCTCTTGTTGTCTTATTCAATTAGAATAAAAGGTTACATGTCTAACCTTGGTCCCCACCTAAGACACAATCGACATGATACCCTCTTTCTTATACAAGAACAACCCTGTAGCCAATTCTTCTTACAACTACATGACCAACAACCTCTACGATATCATCTAAAGATTGATTCATTAGCTTTTACAACATTACACCATGCATTGTTTATAGTATTTACAGTAGGAAAAACCATAAATAAAAGGCGCCCAAAAACGGTTACAGATCCATGCAGATCACTGGCTACAAATCTCGCGAATCTCGGGATTTCGTTACAGTTGACTACCAAGTTGGATTACCAGTTGACTACCAGTCAACCTTCATTCGGTCTTTAGTTGGTTGCCACATGTCCGTTTGTCGACCTCTTGTTGGTTGACCTCTTCGACTTTACACGGTTGAGCCACCTCGACCTTCGACTTACTGTCAATGTCTTCGACTTCATCTTTACTCAGTCGAACCACCTTGACCTTCGACTTCATCTTTACCTGGTCGAACCACCTCGAACTTCGAATTTGACTGTTAGTCGATCCACCTCGACTATACTTTCACTGCAAAGAATATAACAACCCAACAGATTGGGTGTGAAAGCTATACTCTCCTTCACAGGTAGTCAACAACATAAATTCCCCTTTTTCCCACCAAGTCAGGGCCTCCACGAATTTTCCCAGTTTCCTTCCAGTTGGATAACCTTTGCATGCATGAGTCCCTTCACTATTATAAAGTCCCTCAATGCCCTCCTTTCTCAGTGTAGGTTTTCTATCCAACACACATTGGAGTCACGACCCTCCTTCCAGGTCAAGTTGGGGTCTTCTCTGCTCAAGATTCAACAAAAAGCTTCCCTCGAAGCTTAACTCTTTTCTTCTTCTCTTCCTTGCTCTACCCTACTCTCTACTACTTATGCTAGGACTCTCCTCCTTCTACAATTCCCTCCTTAGTCTATCTTCCTTCCCCCCGAAGGTTCATGATTTCTCTTCCTCGTGTTAGAGGAATTTGTGGGTCAATCATAGAAAACGAGGTGGGTACTATCAATACCAATGGTTGACATTATTTAGTTGTCCAACCATTTCTCCATACCTCCTTCATTGTGGGTGGTTGGCTACTCAACTAGCAACCCCCTTCATTAACTGATTTTGGAAAATGAGAAGAGAGGGAAAAATAACCTCAAATATGAATTTCGGAAATGGGCACTAAGGCTCTTATGCAAGGAAATCCTTTCCCTCTCATTGGTTCCACTCGTAGTATCATGGTTTGCATCGATGCTTCATCCCTTTAGTTCGTTGTCAAACAAGCTTTCATTAACACAATATATATTTATATAGTTGAGCTTGTCCACTCTAGTCTTCTAACAGTCACAAATCATGGCGACATTAAGTCATAGTTATAATTACACTGGGGAAAAACAAGGTGTTATAGGTATGGCAAGGTCTTAGAATGATTTAAAAAGGTTGTAAATATAATTTCTCATTGCAAATTTTCATACGTAAAACCAAGTTTTAAGCCAAAAAATGTTTTTGGCAAAATACTTTTTCAGACAATTGATCTTCGACTGCTCTTGGGAGATTCCTCTAGACATAATTTTTGCACCAAGTCAACATGTTATGTTATATTTAACTTTCAACCGAACAAATGTTCGAACAAACATTAGTGACATGTTTTCAGTTGAAAAATTATGTTTTCGACCGAAAACTCAAAAAATATCATCTTCTTTGTCACACTAGTCACAAAATAGTAACCAAACTTCATGTTTTCACTCAGAGGTGAAGAAGTTATTGTTTCTTCCGCTTCATAACCAATCTCTTCAAGAACATAACTTTCATCCTAAAAAATTACAAAAATAACCTAGTAAATATTAACCTCATTATGATTCATAATTGTAAATTTTGATTAAATGTAAACATAAATGGAATATGAACTCTTCATCATAATTATAAATTGCTATTAAGATAATCATATAAAAAAAAAAAAGATTTAGTTTTCTTTATTTATCCAAAAGAACAAATCAACCTAAAAATATCACTTTTGTTAACCACTTATAAACCACTTATTTGTGAAAAATCCATTACTAACAAATTGCTAAATAATTGTGGAACCTTTTATATCTATGACTCATATGACCATGATCCCTTGACCATTTATGCTAAGGTGAGAATAAGAGTCTTATTGTTAAAGAAAACCCCAATATAGGTAGTGAGAATAAGACTGTTAATTTTAATAAAAATCTCAATATTGAAGTTTTAGGTCGTATGATAATTGCTCAATGTACGATTTAGTCTTATGATTCAAATTTTAGTCAATGCACGAGATTTAGTCCTATTTAGTTGTTGAGTCAAATTCTGTGAATATATTTTCTGATACCTCAATCTATATATTATATATATATAATAGAAAATGAATACAAACCTTCACAAAGTCCCAGAAAACATATATTATAATAGAAGATGAATACAAAAGTTGAAATCTTTCATAAAGTGCAAAAGACAAATGAGGAATCAAGCCGCCAATAAAAGCAATGCGACATGACATACTCGTGGAGATTTACCATCCTGTGAAAAGATTAATAATAATATTGGTGTTATTGCAGGTTTTTTTCTTTGACAATCCAGAAGGGAGTGGATTAACTAAATCCAGAAGGGAGTGGATTAACAATGGAGTAAATTTTTTCTTTTCCAGTTATTTTTTTGTAAGTTATTTTTATGGTTTGTTTTTAAATTTCTGACCAGATTTTTTGAGTATCTGAGTTTGTTTAAAATGGAGTAAAATCTTTGAAATAAGGTTCTGTTATGCATAAAACTTTGATGCATAAGAAAACTCAGACTACTTTCAAACTTATAAAAATAGAACTTAAGAAAAAATATTACTCCCAAGTTAATCTACTCCATCCAAAAGCAGTGATAATATACAAATAATACCATTTTTATTGCATGCATTTATATATAAATAATATCAAATTTTGTTAAATGCATTCTTTCCTTGATTCTAGAAAAACTTATAAAAATAAAACTTAAGAAAAAATATTACTCCCAAGTTAACCTACTCCATCCAAAAGCAGTGATAATATACAAATAATACCATTTTTATTGCATGCATTTATATATAAATAATATCAAATTTTGTTAAATGCATTCTTTCCTTGATTCTAGAAGCCATGATAATATATAAATATTTGCACAGGTATGACCTTTTTAAAGTATTTAGAATACTTTAAACTTTAATGGTACCTGCACTGCCATTTTATTGCTGGCTGGCCTGTTATTAAATTAGAAATTTTGACAGAGAAGTTTTGGTAAGATGGCCTAACATCGCGACGCGCCATCTGCCACAGAAAAAGAGAACTGCACAAGAAATTCCCATAAATAGTTCTGTAGATTGAATTGACACTGGGGATACATAGAATCCACCTCAGACTTTGGAGTCATTCGACAGAAAAGGTTTTGTGGCCCTGTGATGAAAGCCATGTGATACCAAATCCTGGAAAACACTATGGTGGCAGAGCAGCAACGTCCTGGAAACAAGCTATCTTATACAAGGGAAGACTGCAAGGATTACCTACTACGCACGTCAATTCATACTATATAAATATTTGTTTTGCATGGTGTCTGAACATGAACATGCTTTTGTATACAAATTGAAATTCATACCTCCAGCCTGTGTCTATTATAATCATAACTGAGACAATTTAGTTCACTCCATCCCATCTATGGTTGCAGGAAGACTCGGAATGGGCATATATCCTGGCTGCTTTAAAGAGGATGGCGGCCTCAATCGCGGGGCTTGGACGGCTCAGGAGGATATGATTTTGAGAGAATATATCAACACTCATGGTTGCATTGGTTGTTGGAGATCTCTCTCTACCAAAGCAGGTAATATAATCATCACACTATCCAATAATTCTCAGGTACTTTGTTGTAGTAGAACAGAAATATCCATTGTGGATATATATATCATATGCAATGGAAATTTCCCAAAGTTCTTCAAAGCAAGCTCCATATTAAGGCCGGATGTAGATGGGTTTGTTGTTCGTTTAGGGTTCTAATAGTAGGGTTTGCATGGGTTTGTTGTTCGTTTAGGGTTCTAATATTAGGGTTTGCCTACTGCAGGTCTGAAGCGCAGTGGAAAGAGTTGCAGATTGCGTTGGCTGAACTATCTTCGCCCAGATATAAAACGTGGAAACATTTCCTCGGATGAAGAAGAGCTCATAATTAGATTACATCGCCTCCTCGGCAACAGGTCTGTTGACACGATACCCTAACTCACTAGTATTATTTTCTGTGACATAAGAAAAAGCCATGATCCATGTTCAAATATGAAGCTGATTTTCATAACGGTTTTGGGTTCTTTGAAAAACTAAAATGTAGTCTACTACTCAATTGTTAAATGTATGTACAACAGGTGGKCACTGATAGCAGGAAGATTGCCTGGGCGAACAGATAATGAAATAAAAAACTACTGGAATACTCATCTGAGCAAGAAGCTTTCAGTTATGATKAAATTTGATTCCAGAAGAAGATCGCCTCCTTCGGCTGATGGGGATCATGGTATAGTGAAGTGTAAGGCTATCAGGGCTGCAACGATGTCCATGGTGAACAATTGCTCACATGAAATTAACAGCTTGGAAGCCTCAAGTACAGTGGCTAAAATGGGTTCCTCAAAATCGTCGTGGCAACTGATTTTGGAAGATTCAGAGCCCATCATGCCATTTCCACTTGCTATAAATACACAAGAGATCAGGAGCATGGAGACAGTGCATGACTCTGCTTGCTCTGGTTTTCCCACTACTACACTCGACCTGCCGGACTTCCCATTTTCTGAGCAATTTGCAGGTAAACATGCGGATATCAATGCGTATTCTGATATTTTTTCAGTTTCAAGCGGAGATTTCGATTTACTCTCGTCGCCATTCGATTCTCCAATAGATATGAGGGCGGGAGGGTTCTGGACTGGCAGCTTGCCTGCCCAAACTGAAGAAATCCACGAGCAATTCTGGCGCAATGACAGATAGATGGATAGAGTTGTGATAAGATTTGAAAGCGAAAATAAAAGAGATTGCATATCATTGGCACGCCGCCCCCATAAAGTTCTGTAATGGCATTTTATTTGTAAAATTTTAATGCATAATTTACATGCATCTCCTGGTACTGCAATGCCTTTCTCCACCTTAGTGAATACAAGATGACGCACAAGCGTATGGATATAAAAAGAAAAATGATGGACCCACAATGTTCATTAAATTAACAACAAATATTTTGTTTATTTAATATTTATTTTCTTGTAATTTTAATGTGCTGACCAAGTGAGACACTAAATTGAATTGAGGTGTATATACCCCACTGGAATCACATGTTTTTAATCATTAAGCAATAAAATAAAACAAATGCGGAAATAAAACACAAAATATATGCAATACAATAGAGACACAGATATAGTGGTTCACCCAGTGTGGGCTAGGTCCTTCCTCTATTATTATCCAACAAATGAAGGGATACAACCTACAACACACTCGTTGTAACTTCATCTTCTTTCTCTCATAGTCTCCTCACTCAGAATACAATATTCACAATGATCTATAGCCGCAATACATTTCCCTCATAAAAGAGGGTTTCCTTCTAGAGAAAAAAACCCTAACATAACTTCTATCGTCAGATTTGCGACCTTATAATGAACAGTTCAGATTTACTATGAAATTACAATATACATTTATAAGGCAATTTTTCCTTTGGGGGATTCGCCCTCGAACTCCAACTTGTCCCCGGACCTCCTCAGTTGGGGGGATAGCCCCCCCGGACCCCTTAGGGGGGGGGTAACCTCCCTTACACTCCCCCACGTGGAGGAGTGTACATTCTTCTGGGGTGTAAAGTATTCATGGGGTATAAACACAACTGAAAACAAATACCTTTGAATCAAGAAGATAATCAGGCTCCACAGCCAACAAATAGGATAGCCCGTGTGTTGCCTTTAATTTTAAGATTATAAGTTGTAAAATGCTTTTAGATTTGCTCAATATTTCTCCAAAATTCTCTAGAGATGTTGCAACCCCAAAATTTATAACTATATAAGGTATTAGGAGTGACCAAAGTCTCAAAGAGGAGTTTCTTTTTATCCCATAGCCAAAGGTCCATTGATTTATAAATTTTTTTCAAGGCCAAAATAAGATTTCCACCCTCCATTTATCTTTTTCTCAATACTATTGTTCTGATTAAGCTTGTGATGCACATTGACTTTGAGATATTTGTATGAAGTCACTTCCTCCAAGCTATTGTTGTCATACATGAAATTATCATAAGTTATCTTTTTGGATTTGATTATCATAACCTTTGTCTTGTAAGTGTTAACAATCATACCCATACTAGAGAAAAAATCTTGGAGAATTCTTATCTTCTTGTCAAGATCATAGGGACACCTCACCATAAGAGTAATGTTATTATCATAAATAAGAATGATGATGACTATTCTAACTAAATTCGTGACAACACACCTTGCTTCTTCCAAACAACTCTCTAACTTGTCAATCTATATGCCAAAAAGGGTAGGGACAAGGGGAAACCTCACTTAACTCCAATATTACAGTTAATATCTTCCAACCTCAATGTTTCTTAACTTGGAAATAATTTTCTCATGCAACCTTATGAATGCAACTCTCAACTCGAAAGGAACTTTTATCTCTTCTAGCTTATTCTAAAGGTTAGTTCTAGGCACTGTGTCAAACACTTTTCTAAATCCAACAAAGTAGTTCACAAGAGATTGGTTTTATTATTATGACACCCCTCTGCAATGATCCTAAGCATAACAAGGTAGTCAAAAGTTGAAAGATAGCTCTTAAATATAGCATGGTATTTAACCTTTTCTTCCTAGATTTCTAGCAATATGATGATCTTCTTTTCTAGAATAATTCCATATAGCTTGGATAAAAAAGGGCCAATCATAATGGTCCTATAACTAGAGGGGTTGTTTTTATCCCCACTTTTAAAAATAGGAACAATGAGGCTTCGATTCCATGATTTAGGGAAAACCTGTTTGATTTCCATATTGAAGAGATCGTGAATGTGAGGGATGCGGATGCTAAATTTAGAGTTGCTATTAAGTTATTTTCAATTTACTAGATAATAATAGCATAAGCAGGATCACTGAGAGAAACACAATCACAAGGTACACAACATTTTATCCTGGGAAACCCTCATGGGGGAGAAAACCAAGCAAAAACTTCCATAATATAGATTGCCAATGTAATTCCAAGATAAAATACCAAACACTAGAGAATATCCAAGATTGAGCAATGCGCCTCTCTCTTCTCCTTCTTCTAACTACAACTTCCTCCAAACTTGCGCACTAGATGATTGACTTGAGTGAGTGAGCTAATGAGGCACCATCCTCTCTTATTTATACTAGTTGAGGAG
>SNQJ01S0025707.1:189094-215447 GCA_010110895.2 Picea sitchensis
TAAATATAGCATGGTATTTAACCTTTTCTTCCTAGATTTCTAGCAATATGATGATCTTCTTTTCTAGAATAATTCCATATAGCTTGGATAAAAAAGGGCCAATCATAATGGTCCTATAACTAGAGGGGTTGTTTTTATCCCCACTTTTAAAAATAGGAACAATGAGGCTTCGATTCCATGATTTAGGGAAAACCTGTTTGATTTCCATATTGAAGAGATCGTGAATGTGAGGGATGCGGATGCTAAATTTAGAGTTGCTATTAAGTTATTTTCAATTTACTAGATAATAATAGCATAAGCAGGATCACTGAGAGAAACACAATCACAAGGTACACAACATTTTATCCTGGGAAACCCTCATGGGGGAGAAAACCAAGCAAAAACTTCCATAATATAGATTGCCAATGTAATTCCAAGATAAAATACCAAACACTAGAGAATATCCAAGATTGAGCAATGCGCCTCTCTCTTCTCCTTCTTCTAACTACAACTTCCTCCAAACTTGCGCACTAGATGATTGACTTGAGTGAGTGAGCTAATGAGGCACCATCCTCTCTTATTTATACTAGTTGAGGAGAGTTAGGGTTGTGTCTCTTCATTAGGCAGGGATGACTTCTTCAACTAGTGGTTAAAACCACTTTAATTATCCCTATGGGGCCGAATTCTCAATTAGCATCATATAAACATGGTTTGACCAATCCACAAAAGGGGATTTGGTCATACATAAGTCTCGACATGATCAATCCACAAAAGGGGATTGATATATAAGATAATAACTCAATTATAATTAGAATATTCTTCAGAGTTACAATATTTCAACACTCCCCCTTAACGAGAAGGGTATTCTACAATACAACATCATCAGGAGAGAAAGAGAGTAGCAACAACATCAACGTCTTGGAACATTGACTGGTGCATCTATAAATCATCAAAAAATTTCTCATCATCAATATCATCATCGTTCACAGCATGGAGTTGGAATACCATCATCATCATCGTTCACAACATGGAGTTGGAATAACATTATCGACATTGTTCACAACATGGAGCTGGAATCTGAAACATCAATATCAGTTAGTATAAAACTATAACAACAACATCAATAGCACTAAGATGATACAACATCATCAACAACATGAGTTTGATACAACAACATCATCAACAACATTATCAACAACATGAGGCTGGAGCAACAACATCATGATGCTGGAGCAAAAACATCATCATATAGAAACATAATGAGGCAGGTGCAAAAACAACATTTTGTGGTACTCTGACAGTTCCTAGGGATTTTCCTAAAAATCATAATATTCCCTGGGATATAAAATCCTAATGAAGCTACCATGTGGTACTCTGATAGACCGTCCTTACCGGACCTTCGGGATCTACCCAGGAATCAAAAGATTCCCTAGGACATAAAATCCTAACAGAGCTACCACTATTGACCACAACTGGCATATACATGCACAGGTCCTCTGACAGACCGTCCTTACCATACCTTCAGGATCTGTCCAGGGATGATCAATCCCCTAAGATATAAAATCGTAACTGAGCTTCCCGTTGTTGGTCAGGATACCGTAGTATCATCAACATCACTCCCCTTTTCGAGGGAGGTGCTTTCAGAATATACCAAGTTTGTCTCGAAAGTATTTAAACTTTACATGATACAGAGGATTGGTGAATGCATCTGCAACTTGCTCATTTGTGCCAACATATTGGAGCTTTACAACTCCCCTCTGCACCATAGCACAAATGTAGTGATACTGGATTTCTATGTGCTTCGACTTGTCATGGAACACTGGGTTCTTCGTCATCTTTATGCAAATCTGGTTATCACATAGAATCACAGTGGCTTCCATCTTCATATCGAATAGACCTGTCAACAACTTCTGAAGCCAAATGGCTTGACAACTGGCGAAACATGAAACAATGTAATCTGCTTATCTGGTGTTGGGAGAAACACTGGATTGCTTCCTACTCTGCCATGAAGTCATGGTTGAGCCCAAACTGAAACAACATCCCAAAATTCTCTTTCTATCAGAGACACTTCTAGCCCAATCTAAGTCAGTATAACCAATCAATATGAAGTCATGATCTCCAGTATAACAGAGACCAAAGTCCAACATACCCTTAAGTTATCCCATCATATGTTTTGCAGCAACAAGATGAACACGTCTGAGCTCTACCAGATACTGACTCAAGGTGTTCACACCAAAACATATATATGTCATGGTATTCATCAGATACATCAAAGATCCAATGATATGTCTGTACAACATAGCATCAACAAATTTTGACGAAGTATCAACCATGAGCTTCAACTTTCTTTTCATGGGTGTGTTCTTGGCTTTACATTCCAACATATCAAACCTCTTCAGTATTTCAACTGCATACTTCCCTTGGTTAAGGAAGATCTTCTCTAGGTTCTACCAAACTTCAAGACCTAAGAAATAATGCATCAAGCCTAGGTATTTCATCTCAAATTATACGATGAGATTCTTATAATAATCAATGATGATCTTTTCTTCTCCAGTTAAGAATAAGTCATCCACATAAAACAACAATATAACTAGATCATCATTCATAACCTTGAAGTAAAGGTTAGAATCAAATTTACTCTTGGTAAAGCCCAAGCTTATCAGAAAAATGTCAATTATGCCATACCAAGCTCTAGGAGTTTGCTTCAACCCATACAGAGCCTTCTTCAACCTACAGACATGAGTCTTCCTATCTTCAACTTCAAAACCTTGAGGTTGTTCTATATACAATTCTTCTTCAATAACACCATTCAAGAAGGTTGTTTTCACATCCATCTGGTGTAACTTCCACTTCGTCTTGGCTACAAGAGCTATGATGGTTCCAATAGAAGTGTATCCGGATACAAGAGAAAACATCTCTTCATAATCAATGTCTTCCTTTTGAGAAAATCCATGAGATACAAAACTTGCTTTATGTTTTTCGATACTTTCGTTTGCAACATGTTTTATCTTGTATAACCATTTGGAAGATACCACATCTTTGTTCTTCGGTCTGGGAACTATTTCCCACACATCATTCTTTATAATGGAATGGTATTCTTCTATCATGGCATCTGCCCATTCTTTCTTTTGAATGGCTTGTTCAAAGCCAGTAGGTTCCATTTCTATGAGATCACACATCAAAGCCATATAGCTAGAGAATGGCTTAGGTTTCTTGATTTTTCTCATGGTTCCTTCTGGGGCACCATACTTCTCTCCATCTTGAATAAGTTCCCTTTCCCAAGCTAGCTTTCTCTTATGAAAGATCATCATGTGGGGAGGTTCTTGAGATTCAGTCATATCATGATATTCTGGAATCTAATCATCATGGGTAACTGTTGTTAGTTTTTCATGGCATTTAGGTTAAGTATGAAGTTCATTCTAATTTTATCATATATCCATAACCATAAATGTTGCAGCAACCAAGATCACAAGAAGAATCACCATGCACAAGAACACAAGATATATCCTGGGAAGCCCTTCTCAAACAAGGGAGAAAAACCCAGCCAATTCCTTTACTATATTCTTCAAGAGAAAGACCTTTCAACGACAAAATGACTTAGCACACAAGAGGGTGATTAAGCTCTAGAAACCCTAGCGCCCAAGAGAGGTGTGCACCTTTTCCAAAGAGAAGTACTTGCTGAAATTTCCAAAACATGTGTGTGAAGGATATGATTCTACAAAGGAAAAGCATCTCCTACTTATATTAGACTTTGACTAATCCGCAAGGGCGTCTCATTGGCACAACATGGTCGACCTCTCTAAGTCAAACACACTTTATTATTATCTTTATTATTATAATTAATATTTTCATTATTAATTATCTTCTTTATATCAATCATATTAATATAGGGCCGACCTGTACCCTTTACATAATAACTAGGGTTACAGGTAGGTTTGATTCTTGAACAATATATAGCAAAGGATTTGATACACCCACTAGTGCTCATCCACTAGGGGCCACATCCATAGGGATTCCATAGACCTGAGTCACTGCATTACACAGATGAACTAGGTCCTCGCACATGCACTTATTCTCATCCATAGTATCGTCTGCTCTACAGATCTTCTTTGCCACTATCACCAATAGGAGGATCATCTGGAGTCTTCTCATCAACTCTGTTGTTGTTCAGAGGAGGCCATCACGTCATCTTCATTCTTATTTTCATGATGATGTGCCTAGCACTTTTCGGGGTTTACCTAACTCAATAGATCGCTCTTACATCGGATAATCATCTGGAGTTCTTCTCTCTCACGTCATGGAGGAGGCCATATGCATTCCTAGCCTTTGTCCCAGGCTGGAACCACAAACCCTTTATTAGGGGCTTTCTCTCAGGTTTTTAATCTGAGAGTAAGACTTCACATCGCTGTTATATTCCACATCTCACGGATTGTAGGCTGGAGGATGTCTCCTATAGCTGAAAACATTAACACTCTCTCTCAGCTAGGGAGGCATTCTCCATCAAGCCAAGCTTCTCACGAAAATACTCGAACTTGGTTTTGGCAAGTGGTTTAGTGAAGATATCAACAATTTTTTCATGGGTGAAAAGATATTGAACATGTACTATCTTTCTCTACAACATATCTCTGATATAGTGGTACTTGATCTCAATATGTTTTGATTTTTGTTGATTAAGGTTGGTTGTCATTGATGTCAACCCTTGAAGAAAGCCCCGTAGCACAAAGGTTTAGGTAATGGACCCAATATTGTTTGATGTAAATATTTCTCGTTATTTTTCATGGTTGATAAGAGAGTAAATATGGATGTGAACTCCAAAGTGGTCCCCTTATGTGGTGAGAGAAAGCCCTCATGGGAAGAAGGCGGCTTTGTGGAGTAAAAGAACCAATGCTTAATTGTGGAATAATGAGATGAAGGAAAGTGAAATTGTTAAGGGAAAATATCCTAGATGGATAGTGCTTGTCATGTCATTTTCGGTGGTATGTGTAATCTCACATTCCTCCGCAGGAGTTAAGAGTTATGGCCATGAGAAGTTGGAACCAGTTTGGGTAATGGACCCAAATTTGTTTGATGGGTAACAGTATGAGTTATGATATATTTTCAAATAATACTATTTTATATGGATATTACATGTCATGCCATTTCTAGTGGTATGTAGAGCGTCACATAACTCCTCACGGTTTAAGAGTTATGGCCTTCTGAAGTTGGAGGACCCTCATATGTCATCTAGAGAAGCACCAAAAGGTCAAGTAATCAAAGTGGTTTTAAGAGATTTTTAAAAGGTAAAATAATAAAGAGTGAAGTGATGAGTGTATTATAATTCAAAGTGAATACAAATAAAATTATTTTAATAATAAATTTAATGGAGAATTGAAGTGGACCCAACCTAAAATAAGGAAAGTGGGCCAAGTGACTGAGAAGATGTTTTTAAGGCTGGAGAGTATAAATTAGAGTCAAGGCTCTCTCATTTTGAATCACACTTGAGAATATTGAATATCTATATGTTTCTACAGGGTAAACCAAGGATATCTAAACCAGATTCTGATTGAAGGTGAAGAAAGGAAGGCCGAAATGCAAGGAGGATAAATTCTTTTGATGGTGCTTTCTAAGGTATGTTATTTAAGGTCATCTCACCATTTTCGCTATAACTTTTTCTATAATGCTTCCAGACCATGAAATTTCTATGCAAGTGATAAAACATATCCAGTATCTATGGTAAAAAATTCAGCTTATGTTCGTTGTATTTTGGGAGTTACACTCCATGGAAAATAGGTTTGTGGCCAGTCCAGAAACTAGTCAATCCGGGTGTTTGGGTAAAAACGTCATAAATTCTTCATAACAGATCAAATTAAGTGAAACCAAATTTTTGGTTAGGGTACCATATTTAGTATGTTGTGTAACAGTTTCATATCAATTCATCAAAAATTTGTGTGGGGCACGCTCTACTGCAGTCGCTCTCTAGAATAATCCACAATTCGGCCAAGGTATGTCATTTTTGCTATAACTCTTTTTCGAGAGGTTCCAAGTGAGTGAAACTTGGGGGAATTACATAAAACACACTGAAGAACATTGTGTATCGAGTTTCATATTTATACATTATAGGTTCAAAGTTATGATTACTTCCAAGTTGAGTTGTTGACTAATCCAAAACTAGGCATGTGAGACTAAAGAAAAGTTTGATGAAAATGCTAGTCTCTTGTTTTTTAAAGAGTTAAGAGAAGGTTTGCAAGAATGTGATCATATACACCTGATCTATTCTGAGCTACAAATCAGATTTGGATGATGAAATTGATGAGATCTTTTGGTTGTGGTATCACGAGTACATGGTTGAGACAAGTAGTTGATGAGTTTAGGCACATACATGAAGGTGTATAGTTGATGATGTTGGTACATATTGATGAGTCATAGTTGATGAGTGGATTTGAAACATAGTTGGTACATGCTTGGTACATGGTTGGATGCACTTTTAATGGTATAGGTTGATTACAAGTTGGTGCATGGTTGATGCACTTGTTTGTAATGAGTTGATTCGAGGTTGAGGTATAGGTTGATGCATGGTTCGGTTATTAGTACAGGTTTAGCGATATATATCTCAGTGATAGTGTGACGATGGTTCCATCATTCCTAATTCTACTTTAGGGTGGCGGGGCCGGGGCAATGGCCAGTGGTTGTAGCCACCTTCCGGTTGTAGTCGGGAGGCATTGGGGTTGTAGCCTCCTTGCAGTTTGTAGTTAGAGAATTGGGAGTTGGAGATTCCTTCAAGTTGTATCTTGAGGAAACTAGGAGGTTGGAGCCTCCTTCTAGTTCTGTGGAAAACAAAGGAAGTTGAATTGCTTCCAATGAATGTATTCTTCAAGACATATAGAAAAATCATTCTATGGTTTTCCAGATTTGGGTTTCCGATAAAACAACGGTGTCTTTGTGTATGTGTGTGATTGTTTATTTCTTACTGCTCATTATTGGATAATAATTCTATATTGATATGTGTGTGATTGTTTATTTCTTACTGCTCATTATTGGATAATAATTCTATATTGATATAACATTTGAAGAAAAAGGATTATAATTACGCTATTACTTATTCACCCCCCCTCTCAGTAATCCAACAGTTTTGATTTATCATGGAATACAAGATTCTCTGAGAGCTTCCAACAACTCTGGTTTTCACAATGAATGGTGGTAGGATCCATCTCATTTTCAAACAATTTTTTCAGGAGTTTACGGAGCCAAACAACTTCATGAACTGCCACACTCAGTGCAATGTATTATGCCTTTGTCATACTCAAAGCCACCGAGCTTTGTTTTTTGTTGCACCAGGAAACCATGGTTGATCCTAGGGTGAAGCAGCTTCCTAAGGTGTTATTTCTGTCTACTGCACTTCCTGCCCAATCTACGTCAACATAACCTTCTAGTCTTAGATCCACATTTGTTTCATATTTTAAGCCATAGCCAATAGTGCCATGTAAGTATCTTAATACATGTTTGGCAACTATCTAATGTGTCTATTTTGGTTGGTTCATAAATTGGCTAAGTACATTTACTGCATAGCAAATTTCTGGTCTGGTGTTAACCAGATACATCAAGGATCCAATAATCTATCAATATAAATGTGGATCTACGTATCTGGAATCGATATCATTCATCTTCTTCAGATCCATTACCATTGGTGTTGGCATGGATTTACAATCTGTCATTTGGAATCTTTTCAGAATATCCAAGGTATATTTTCCTTGGCTTAGGAAAATTCCGTCCGGTCTTTGCCACACTTCTAGTCCCAAGAAGTAATGCATTTGGCCCAAATATTTCATCTCAAGTTTGGCGGTTAATGCCTGTTTTCATTCAGCAATGAGTCTTTCTCAACCGGTGATGAAAAGATCATCCACATATAGGACTAGAATCAAACATTAGTTTCCATTAATGTTATAGTATAGATTTGGGTCAGCTGAACTTTTATTGAAACCCAAACTTGTTAGGAAACCATCCATTTTCTCGTACCAAGCACGTGGGGCTTGTTTTAAGCCGTATAGGGCTTTCTTCAATCTGCAGACATGAGACTTTTCATTGTGTATAACTAAACCTTCTGGTTGTTCGATGTAGACTTCTTCCCCAATTTCACCATTAAGAAAAGTTGTCTTTACATCCATCTGATGTAGCTTCCAGCCCATGGAAGAAGCTATAGCAATGATGGATCGAATGGAGGTATATATGGCTACTGGTGCAAAGGTTTCATCATAGTCAACTCCCTCTATTTGTGAGAACCCTCTGGCCATGAATCTTGCTTTATATTTTTCAATGCTTCCATCAGCTGCATGTTTGATTTTGTAAATCCATTTGGAAGTTACTACTGACTTCTCTTCTGGTCTTGGGACAACATCCCAAACATCATTCTTTAGTATAGATTGATATTCTTCAATCATGGCATCTTGCCATACTTGTTCATTTGAGGCCTCTCCATGACAGGTTGGTTCTGAATCAATAATGTGAGTCATAGCTGAAAGGTAGCTAGAGAATCTCTTAGGTTTCTTGCTTTCTCTAGTTTCTCCTTGTGGAGCTTTATGTCTCTCTGCTTCTTCTAATGTTTGGCATACCCAAGCAGTTCTTTTATGTCCAATAGTGATGTCTCTAGGTACATTACTTGGGGCAACTAAATATGTTGGAGGATTTGAATCGATTTGAGTTGTAGGCTCATCTAGAACACTATTTGTCTCCCTCTTAATTTTTGAATGTGGAGAAGGTGATGTGTCACCATCTATTTCCATCTTAGCTTCTTTGGATTTCTGGACGGCTACTTCCTCTTCAAAGGTGACATCTCTGCTTACTTCAATTTGTCTTTGTTCTGGGATGTAGATTCGGTATGCTTTTGAGGATTCACTGTATCCTACAAAAATACCTTTCTTTCCTGAAGGTTCTAGTTGGATCTCTTTTCTTTAGGTATATACAGGTACATTGGGCATCCAAATATTCTGAAGTGTCTGATTTTAGGTTTCTCTTTAGTGAATGCTTCTTTTGGAGTAATGTTTCTCAAGATCTGATGAGGGCTATGGTTTTGAACATACACTGCAGTCATACATGCTTCTGCCCATAGAGTCATAGGTAGACTATGATCATGTATCATTGCTTTAGTTGCTTCAATGATAATTATGTTCTTCCTTTCAACAACCCCATTTTGTTGTGGGTTGTAAGGCACTGTGAGATCCCTCTTGATCCCTGCTTCAATACAAAAATTGATAAATTCTTTTGAGGTGTGTTCTACTCCATTGTCTGATCTCAAAACTTTGATTTTTCTTCTAGTCAAATTTTCAACTTGAGCTTTGAATTCTTGGAATTTGGCAAGGACTCCATCCTTGTTCTTTAGAAAATAAATTCAGGTCTTTCTGGAGTGATCATCTATGAATAGTACATAGTATAAGTACCTATTTAGGGATGCAACGATTATTGGCCCACATACATCTGAATGAATGAAATCCAAAATTTCCTTGGATATGTTGTCGTTTTTTGAGAAGGATCCTTTAATATTTTTACCAAGGGCACACCCTTTGCAAATGCATTCATGCGGGATTTGGATTTCTGGTAGACCTATTACCATTTTCTTTAGAGCTGGAAGAGCTTTATAATGAATGTGAGAAAGCCTTCTATGCCATAGCTCACTTAAGTTGATGGTTTCATGTAGTAAGGCTTGAACTGGTTTGATGGTCAACTTGTATAGGTTGTTGTCTTTGACATCGATTACTTTGGAGGAGATTATATGAGAGTTTGTGTTCCATGCAAGAACTCTCCCTTCTGAGAAAGTGATTTTGTAACCTTTGTCTTCAAGAGTCGATATAGAGACAAGGTTTCTCTTCATACTTGGTACATATAGGACCTCTTCCAGTTTGAGTTGCATATCTGAATCTAGTTGGAAGGTGGAGATTCCAACTCCTCTTACGTTGTATCTAGCATCATATCCAAGGACCACATGTCGATGTGTCTCTTTCTCAATGAAGTGTGACAAATGATTTCTAAAACCGGTCATGTGCCTGGAATCACCACTATCAATTAGCCAAGTGTTTTCATTTATAGGAACCATACTTGAGAGTGTTGAGATGTTGATGTCTTCATTGCATTGGAGTTTGGTGTTGAGCTTGCTTCCCATGATGAAATTTCTCATCTTCATAAACCCTTGTCAACTAGGCTAGAGGAAACCTAACGGCTAGGCTAGGCTAACACTTTTTAGGTTAGTTGGGCTTATTACTGCCAACAATAATCCTTTAAGAATAATAGCTTCTTCAAGAAATTCTCATAAATAGAATTCAGAATTTTCTGCAGAATTTTGATGAAACCCTAGTAGCTCTTAGGGTCAAATTTTGAAAATGCCCAGAATTTGGTTCTGAGACTTGCTGGTGGTACGCTGAAGGAGGTCGTACCTTTCTAAGTCTTTTTCATCCCAAGCGTCCAAGTTATAGTGGTGAAATTTCTTTGAAAAAGGGAGTCATACGGATTTTCTAGAAAAACCTAGGAGGGTCGTACGATTCCTGCAACTGAGAGAGTAGATGTTCTGGAGAAGACTTGTGCAATGGGATCTTCAAGACCTATGCTCTGATACCATGATATTTTTTCATGGTATTTAGGTTAATTATTAAGTTCATTCTTATTTTATCAAATAGCCATAACCATAAATGTTGCAGCAACCAAGATCACAAGAAGAATCACCATGCACAAGAACACAAGATATATCCTGGGAAACCTTTCTCAAACAAGGGAGACAAATCCAACCAAATTATTTTCTATATTCTTCAAGAGAAAGACCTTTCACCAACAAAATGACTTAGCACACAAGAGGGTGATTAAGCTCTAGAAACCCTAGTGCCCAAGAGAGGTGCACACCTTTGCCAAAGAGAAGTACTTGCTGAAATTTCCAAAACATATGTGTGAAGGATATGATTCTACAATGAAGAATCATCTCCTACTTATATTAGACTTTGAATAATCTGCAAGAGCATCTCATTGGCACAACATGGTCGACCTCTCTACGTCAAACACACTTTATTATTATATTTATTATTATAATTAATATTTTCATTATTAATTATCTTCTTTATATTAATCATATTAATATAGGTCCGACCTGTACCCTTTACATAATAACTAGGGTTATAGGTAGGTTTGACTCTTGAACAATATATAGAAAATGATCTGATACACCCATTAGTGCTCATCCACTAGGGGCCACATCCATAGGGATGTCATAGACCTGAGTCACTGCATTACACAGATGAACTAGATCCTCGCACGTGCACGTATTCTTATCCATAGTCATGTCTTCTCTACAGACCTGCTTTCCCACTGTCGCCAACAAGAGGATCATTTGTAGTCTTCTCATCAACTCTGTTGTTGTTCAGAGGAGGCCATCACGTCAGCTTTGTTATTATTCTCATGATTATGTGCTCAATGCTTTTTGGGATTTCCCTAACTCAACAGATCGCTCTTACATCGAATAATTATCTGGATTTCTTCTCTCTCGCATCATGGAGGAGGCCATATACATTCCTAGCCTTTTTCCTAGGTTGGAACCATGAACCCTTTATTAGGGGATTTCTCTCAGGTTTGTAAGCTGAGAGTAAGACTTCACATCAATGTTATATTCCACATCTCACAGGTTGTAGGCTGGAGGATGTCTCCTATAGTTGCAAACATTAACAACTGTAACTTCCCTCACTGGTTATGCAACTTTGGTAGCTACACGTTCTTCTTCATATACTTCTTCAACCTGACATCTACTTGATTTCTTGAGTGATGCATCTCCATCAAAGGTTACATCTCTACCGATATCAATATGATGGTAACCTAGTATGTAAATTCTGAAGGCCTTAGAGACCTCACAGTATCCAACAAATATTCCATTTTTTCCTTAAGGGTCTAGCTTAGATCTCCTTTCCTTTGGAATGTGTACAAACACTAGACAACCAAATATCTTGAGATGGCTTACTTTTGGCTTCTTTCTGGAGAACATTTTTTCAGGGATTTTGAATCCAAGTGCACGATGGGATAATCTGTTTTGGAAATATACTATTGTTCTTGTTGCTTCAACCCATAAGTGCATAGGAAGATCTTGATCGTGGATCATAGTCTTCATCGCTTCCATTACAGTTCTATTCTTTCTTTCTGCTACACCATTTTGTTGAGGATTTTAGGGAGTGGTGAGATCACTCTTAGTCTCAACATCTTTGCAAAATATTACACATTATTTTGAGGTGTATTCTCCTCCATTATCTGACTCGAGTATCTTGATTTTTATTTTAGAGAGATTCTCTATCAAGGCTTTGAATTCCTTGAATTTTCCAAATACTTCATATTTTGATTTCAAGAAATAAACCCAAGTTTTGCGACAATGATCATCAATAAATGACACATAGCATGCATACCCACTAAGAGAGTTTGATGGAATTGGGCCACATACATCTGAGTGGATGAGCTCCAATATTCCTTATTTTTTACCATCACTCTTCGGGAAAGGATTCTTTATGTTCTTTCCGTGTGCACATCCATTGCACACACCTTCATGATCAACCTTGAATTATGGTAGACCTGTAAATGCCTCGCTTACATATGGTAAGGATTTGTAGTTGATGTGAGATATTATTCTATGCCAAAGTGAACATGGACTCTTAGTAGAGTGAGTCAAGGTTGCATCTGAGTGACCTTTTAATTTATACAAGCCACCTTCTTATGTTCCAATAACAATTGCATCTTCTATGGTTTTTCCTTTAGGCCACATGCGAACTTCACCATCTATGAATGCAACTCTAAAGTCTTTCTTATCTAAATTTGAGATAGAAAGTAAGTTCTTTCTCAAACTTGGTACATATAGTACATCCTTCATTTTCATTGGGGTCCCTGAATCAAGTTTGTAGGTGGATTCTCCCACTCCTTTGATAAGGTACCGTTAATCATCTCTGAGTGTAACTTTGTGGGGAAAGTTCTTTTTTTTTAAGTCTAGAAAGAATTTCTCTATGACCTGTAATGTGCTTAGAAGCACCACTATCTATGAGACAAGTATCTTCTCCAGGTGTCACAGATCCTGAGAGAGCAGAGAATAAAACATAGTCTTGAATATTTTCTTTAATCATCTTCGTGGGTGGCTCATCATCTTCAACTGCATGTGCATGATGTATTTTGTTATTTCTCTTCTTGTATTCTTCCCTTATGGTAGGAAAATTCTTAGCAATGTGTCCCATATTATCACAATGATAGCATTGATAAGAGGAGAAATATTTTTCTCTTCTTTGACCCTTCTAATATTTATGGAATCTCCTTGGAGGGTGAGATTATTTATGGAAGTGGGTGAATCTATTTGGAGAGTGAGATTCCTTATGAAGGTAGGTATCCTTTTTGAAGTGAAACCTTTTCTTTCCTCCTTTAGCATGACCATCTAGGGCTTAATTTTCATCCCTTAATAATATTGCTTCTTAGTTGGATACTCTTGCCTCTTCTTGAACACATTCTTTCCAAAGACTGTCAAATTGGAGTTTCTCCTTTCTTTCACAGATAGTTTGGATGAAGGCATCCCAAGGTCTTGTGAGACCATTAAGATTTTCCATTGTGATTTAATATTCATTTATGTTGTCTCCAATTGCTTCTATATGTTCCTTGAATTGAGAAACCCTAGAGAAATAGTCATGAACGATTTCTCCATTCTGCATCTTTGTATTCTTGAGTTGGGTTCTTAGATTCATCTTCTGGTTGATATTCCTTCCTTCATACATTTTGGTTAGGGAATCAAACATCTCATTTGGATTACTATTAGAAGACACTTGAGGGATCAAGTGGTCTTTAATAGAGTCTGTAATGATTCTTTTGGCCCTAACCATATCCTTCTAGTACTTTGCTTTGATTGCAGCTTCTTCGGGTTCTGATACATTTTCCTTTATAACTTTTGGAAGGTCATTATCTTCAAGAATGAGTGCAATCCTATACTTCCAGGCACGAAAGTTTTCCACACCTTCTAACTTGTCAACAAGCTTGGTGCTTGCAGACATCTTGACCTAGAGCTGGGAAAATGACCAAAAATTGAAAGTGCTTAGAAATTAAATCTGAACTTACCAAGAGGTGTGTTGGGCTGAGGCGAGTAAGCTAGTGTAGTATGTTTTTATAAAATCCAAATTTTACCCCTTGAAACTGAGCCTGCACAAATTTGTACTGGTACTAGTTATGGTTTCCTGGTTTTTTGGTACCAGCCAAAACTAGGGTTTCACTTTTCGAAGGCTCTGGCCACTGAAAATTTGTGCTCAAGCTATGAAAGGGTTCGCTAGGCTAGGGCACACTTCCCTAGATGGTTTTTTTAGGCTGAGATTCCCTTCCAACAAAAAACCCTAATTTTCTTGTATGACAATAGTGACATTTTTTGTTACCCAGTGAAAGGTGCTCTATTCATTCAAGATATGATACCATGTTAAATTTAGAGCTGCTATTAAGTTATTTTCAATTTACTAGACAATAATAGCATAAGCATGATCATTGAGAGAAACACAATCACAAGGTGCACACCATTTTATCCTAGGAAACCCTCATGGGGGAGAAAACCCAGCAAAAACTTCCTTAATATAGATTTACAATACAATGCCAAGATAAAATACCAAACACTAGAGAATATCCAAGACTGAGCAATGTGCCTCTCTTTTCTCCTTCTTCTAACTGTAGATTCCTTCAAACTTTCGCACTAGATGAGTGACTTGAGTGAGTGAGCTAATGAGGCACCATCCTCTCTTATTTATACTAGCTGAGAAGTGATATGGTTGTGTCTCTTCATTAGGTAGGTCCGACTTCTTCAACTAGTGGTTAAAACCACTTTAATTAGCCCCAGGGGTCGAATTCTCAATTAGCATCATATAAACATGGTTTGACCAATCCACAAAAGGGAATTTGGTCATACATAAGTCCTGACATGATGAATCCACAAAAGGGGATTGATCTATAATATAATAACTCAATTATAATTAGAATATTCTTCGCAGTTACAATATTTCAACAGAGGATAGGTACTTCAATTTTTAGGATTTCAACTTGGTATCCTTCAATGTCCTTAGCTTCCCCTTTTATGAGTTTCTTAACCCTAGACTCTATATATTCTAAAGAGAAATTTCTTCCTCTATAAAAAGGGATTGAATGTTTTACACAACATTAATGGATTCATTAATATTTTTAAGGTAGGAATTCCAACCCCTCAAGGAAATCCTATTGTTTTCTTTAGTTTTACGAGTTAGAATTTTCCTCCAAAATTCTTAGGATACAACTTAGGAGAGGTGTAAAAGCTTCTCTTGCTTTCTATTTATATAGTACGTTTTTCTTCTTTTTTTTTTTTTTTTTTGTAAGTAAGTTTTTGTATTATATAAGAATCCTTCTCAGAACCAGGATCAAGAGTACATTTGCTGAGTCATGCGGTTGTAATTACTGAACTGCTCCGTGAGGAGAAACCAGTTCAGCCAACCGTATATAATAAGTAGCAAAATTTCTAACAGAGCTAGTGAAAATCTAAACTATTTAACTACCATGAGAGCCACTAGAGATAAAGTAAGGAACAAGCACTGTATAATCTGGAACATACTCGGGCAGGAGGCCAGGCCAAGGTTCCTCAGTGATAGGTGTCCCGCTGGCAGTCCATTGCATGTCCGTGGCATTTTTGCGCTCATCCTCGTGCACCTGGATGCTGGTATCCTTCTCCTCGACTACCACTGCCGAAACTGCCACGTCGTTCTCTCCTGCAGAGTGTGCCAAAGTCTCCTTCTGCTCGAGAGAGGTCTTGGGCTCTGGAGAAACGTTCGTCCCGTCGAAATGTTGGCCTTTCCCTGTGGTATCTTGTTGGTAACTGCTTGCATTGTCACTGGATGTCTCAGGAGCATCGCTGGAAATCTCTGGAGCGGCTGGAGGGGGGGTGGCTAGGAGCTGAAGAAGGATAGAAAGCCTCCCTTCCATTTGCTGGACCCGGAATTGGAGGTCATTCACCCCCTCCCGGAGCTCAAAAACAAGGTCCTGTAGAATGGCAGAGTCTTCACGCGGTAGAGAGGGAGATGTCGTCTCTTGATTGTGACGAGGACGGCCATGGCGCGNGCGCCATGCCTGGGGTCCAGGAGGTGTCGACTAAAGCTACACAGCGAGGACCTGGGGTGGGTGAACCAGAGGGCGAGGAGGAGGAGCGAGGGCGTCGCGGGTGCCAGGGAGAGCCCCGACGAGGGCACATACGATGACGCGGCATGGCAAAGCTCGGCTTCTGCAGAAGGTCTGCAGAGCCAAGGTGGAGTGTGAAAATCGCCTGAAAAACCATGAAAATCGCAGGACCAGAGTCTAAGCCACACAACCAGGCAATAATGCCAAAAGAATTCCGCATGGTTCGATGCATAGAGGGGGTCAAGGGGGGTGGGATTAATGCCCCTCCCATCAGCCTTGAATGCGGTTTAAAGTCCTGGGGTGGCAGATGCAGCGGGCACGAGCCGAGCACATGGCTCCGTGCTCCGCTGGCCTCCTCCCTCACGCACAGTCTGCCAGGTGGACCGCAATACCACCCCGATCGGGGGCTTTTTTTCTTCTTCTTTTAATCAGGACTTTGTGCCTATATATCCTGTCACATTTTAAGGACTCGTTAGACACATCCCTAATGGATCTTCTAGCAATGTTACACTCTTTATCATACAAGGGTTGTTCATTCTATTTTCCTTTTTACATAACTCCTTTGTAGAGAACTTGTTGATAGAAGTAGAGAGAGTTGTTGTAAAACTATGATAGGGCTCTTCAATATTTTTTTTATTTGATACAAGATTTAATTCATTATTTAAATCATGTATAAAAAGACCGGCTTTATTTTTGTCAAAGATTGAGTACTTTTGGTTGATATTAAATTTATCTTCTATTGGGATTTTGTGCATGACAAAGTTTAGAGTTAGGGTTAAAGATCAATGATTTGAGTATGGCTCATTGTCATCCAAGATGTCTAAATTTATTATTTGGTTGTAAATGTGGATATTTGATATCACATGATTTACACCACTACTACCAATCATGTGGATACAGGTCATCAAGTTGGATTTTGGTCACTTCATTAGACCATTGCAAATTATTAAATCTCGAGATTTGCAAAGCTTGATCAATGCATATCTGAACAAATTCTTAGCCAAGTCTTAAAATATTCCTTTGTATCTACTAGATAAACCAAGGTCCTCATTTAAACAAAAGGGATTAGGGTTGGAATCTTTGTTTAATATAATAGCTTTTTTATTTGTTGTTCAAGCATTGAAGTCTCGTGGCAAGAGGATATTTCCTTCATTTCTTAGACTATAAATGCCAAATTGGATGGAGCACTTTAGTGAATATGAATTGGTGACAAAGCCAATTTATTGTTAGATTTATTTTAATGCAAAAATGAAACTATTGTTTAATGTAAATTATTGATGATTTGTTAATTGAGTGTAACTTGAGTGGTTGTTGAAAAATCCATTCTCTTCTCAATACAAATTTAAATCCTTCTGTGTGACATGTTCTCTTTTAATAAATTGATTATTAATGAAATATATATAATTTATTCATGAATCATAAAATATAAAATTTACCTGTTGATTAAGTATCAACACAAAGTTCTTAAAAGGATTACCTAATACATTCATGGTGTCTATTTTATTGATTTTAATAGAAGGGAAACATCGTCATTGATGTTTTTACCAAAATTAAATTAAATAGAATAATTTTTTTAAATTAATATTTTATTAGTAAAACATTAACCATATTGAAAAGTAAAATGTTTCTCTATCACTACCTATTACAACAATTTTTTCCTCGCTCCATACAACTAGATTAGATGGTTTTCCATTACCCCCTGTAGAGTTGAAGTCCCATTTTGTTTTTCACTCGAGAGCAAAAAATGCACATTTTTCCACATATATGTGCCCTATCAATTATACAACAAGCGCATATGTAGGTTGTTCCACTACAACCCGCGTACATCAGGTTTGGTGCTCAAAATTAAAAATTATGTCAGGTTTCCATGCCATGTCATGAGATCCATGATCCTTGACCTTACATATACTAGAAACACTTGGACTCAACCCTTCAGTTCCATTTGAATGTTATAAATTGAGCCATATCCAAGCCTTGAGGGAATTCAACAATTCAACTTTGAGAGCAAAGACACTTTGGAGAAATTTCACTTCATATTGAATCTACATCCCTTTGTCCTTGAAATTTTGAACTCCTTTTGTTCAACCCCCAACCTCTTCCTTCTTTGTGATGGAGAACCTCATTGACTCCTATATATGATCTTTCCTTTGGTGGATGATTGAAGTGGTGGAGGCCCAGCTGGAGGGACTTATTTTCTCGGTTCCGATATGTGTCGTTACGGAAATTTGTCACCTATGTACTTCTGTTGATTATTTTAATAGAAATGTTATTTTCTCGTCCAATTGATATCTTGGAAATATTTGAATTATTATTCCATGGGTGTATTTTTCATGTATGTTAATGGTTGAGGACAATTTGTAAGTATAAAGTCTTGGGTGTGTGCTCAACGGTGGTCTTCTTCGAACGTCCATATGAGGTAGGCTCTTAGCCTTGTCTTGTTAGCATTTCATTTATATAGCATACTTGGGATTAGAGTTGATTTCTACGTGTCATTATGTCTGTTGTGGCTTACCCCTAGTAACAAAATTGGCGACCATACTGGGGATTGATCTCCTTTTTGGGGTTTCGAGTCTTTTCCTCCTTGATTTGATCTTTGTTAGCTCGAGTTTCCTTGTCGCTTGTTGCTTGACAACTTGTGTTTTACCTTGCATCTGATTTTCTTGGCTTAACCCTTTCCCTGACATTATTTTGCTTGGTATACGCGGTTTTTCCCTTGACAGACTCGTACATACATGTGTTGTCTTCCTTTAGGGGGCGTATATACATGCTTTTTTCTCAAACAATCACGTACATCATCTCTTAAGTCTTGCTGGTTGAGTTTTGTGTTTGTTGGGTGAGTTTTGTTGGTTGTTGAGTCTTCATGGGTCCCCATTCTGACTGTTAAGGGCCTACATAGTGATAGGAAGCCTTTTTATTGTTGAATTTTTGAGTGGATTTCTTTCTTATCATATTTTTTATTGGTTTTCCTTGCGCATTGGTCTGAGTCTTTGCTTCTTGGTATCCTTCTTGGCTTGTCTTTGTTTTCTTGCAGTAGGGTCTTCCTGTGAAGTTGTTATTTAGTCCTTGCATTTTCTTTTATTTATATCGAAAATACAAAAATATTTTCTTATTTGCATTATGGCATTTTCACTTTTGATTACTTTGCATTGATGTTTACGCATTTGGAGAGATTGCATTGGAAAGATTGCATTTAGAAGCATACCATCTCTTCGAAATTCAAGACTAGTACTTATCAATGTTTTTATATTTGCTTCTTTTTATATGTTGAGTCGTAATACCATCAGTAAGAAGAAGCCATTAAAATTAACGTTGATTAATTAAAATTGATTAGAAATGATTTCATTTTTCAGGCTACACAAACAAGTATAGGACATAGGGCCTTGGAATAGGATTTTGTGAGTAAAATTCTCCAAGGATATTAAACTAAACATGTGTCTGACCAGGGAATGGTGAAACCCATTGTGTAATCAGTGACGTCAGGAGGCTTCGTTCACACCAGAGTTAAGCATGAGGTCGCGCGAAGTTGGTTGTAGAGATGATAGCCCTCTAATACCTTCCTAGCATGAGAGATATTTATGGGGTTCTATTTGTATTTGGGGGTCTTGCTAGTACCGTTACCTCTGTGAGAGGCAATGATTTTGAGATTTCGATCTTTGTTATCCTGCCCATACGGTGGACCAGACTTGCGACTGTTCGCCTGCTCATTGGTTATATTGTGGTGAGTTTATTTGCTTGACATAGGTAGCCACATAGGTTACTTGCAAGGGTTATTATGCAAGTACCCTAAGTCAAATAAGGGTCAAAGAACACACAAACTTTATGGAGGACTACCTCTCCAGGGGGATCTAACCGACTGCGTTGTTAATCCCACGAGGGCCCTTATAATTGATTTTGATACCTCCAATATTTTGAAGGGAGTCTGAGGCCCCTCTTGGGAGAGACATACCTACTCTAGTGCGGGAGGCCCCTTTTCAGCCACTATATCATGTTTGTGTGCATTGGTCTTGTTTCTTTATTTTGGTGTGCTCTCTGATTATTAGTTGACCCTAGGATTTTGTTTTATATCTCTAGTTTTGAGTCATCATGGAGAAAGACCATCCTCCTCTTTGGTCTCTTCGTTTGTTGAAGTTACCACCACATCTTAATCCTTTACCAAAGTTTCATTCTAAAAGGCGTAGAGTTAATAAACGTGGTACATATATCTCCACCTCCCAGACTCGTGATCATTCAGTTATGAGTACTGATTCAGACCCGAACATCTTGGGGAGTCCTTCAACTCCCTTATCTTATGTGATTAGTGAAATCCCTTCGACTCCTTAATCCTCAACAATTTGGGTGCCAGAGGTTCCCTCCTCTAGTGCTACCCAACCTATGAGTTATAATCGACCCACACGAACGAACCCTTTTGGATCTCTTTTTGGTATGCCAAGTCATGATTCTGAGTCAATACCTTTGGCCTCTAATCCCTTTTCTTTTGGTATTCCCAACATGACGTTGCAACTCTCATCCTTTGTTTCAATGGCTAATGTGAATCCTAATTTTAGGTCTGGGTTCATGACGCCTCCTTATGTTCCTTTCTTGTTTAGTGGAGTTCATATTCCCCAAGCGAATCATACAGTTGGAGGTTGGACTCGTCTTTCCTCTAGGCCTAATTCTACCTTCAATGATCTAGAATGGAGTGCTCAATAGGGTGGATAATTCACTTCCCATATTTCGTCCTTCATCCCCTCTTCCTCCACGTTGATTTTGATGAACACATTTATTATGGTGAATCCCCCTCTATCCTCTAGTGTTCCATCTTGAGGGAGTCAGTTTCATAGTATGGGAAACCCTCAGCATGGAGTTCCTTCGACTATGGGCAATGTATATAACCCTCATCATACCACTTCCACGGGTATGGTGCTCATACAACCTTTCATGAATCAATTTGGAGGATGATATTATCCTACTAGACAGGGCCATGGTATATAATAAAAACCTGGATGATCTAAAATCCCTCAACCCCAATCGTTCCCAGGTTCATGGGATCAGAAGGTGCAACCTCGGCTCCCTTTTCTAGACATACTTAATCTGCCATATTTGTCGAAATTAATGAATGACCCTGTGCATCACAATCCATCATGGCCCCCCGTCCCCACCAAGCTTCCTTCGAACATTCCAAAGTTCAAAGGAAATACTGGTGAGGATCTGGGTGATCACGTCACTACTTTTTATATATGGTGATCATATAACTCCCTAAATAAAAATTCCATTCATTTGAGGCTATTTCAACGCACCCTCGTAGGGGTCTCTGTGAAATGGTATACCGAGGGGAACATATGGAACTTTCAATCTGATGGTATTTGTATTTATCAATCACTTCCAGTTGTTAGTTCATTATGATGTCATCATAGAAAAAATTTCGGCCTTCTTTCAAGACAAAGCCATGCATATATCAGACCATATCCAAGAGTGGAGTATATGGAAGAGGTTGATTAAAACCTAAATTCCTCCAGAGTTTTTGTTGGAATGGTTCCTTAAGTCATTATTGCCTTATATTTCAAAGGATGTATCTACATCCAGAGTAACATCTGAGGAAGAAGCCATTTTCAAAGCCCAACAATTGGACCTCATATATTCTCAATTTGGGATGCTTTATGAAATTATTCCCGATGCACCGCAGTCAAACTATGACCCTAGAAAAAATCTCAGGCCTCATGCAGATGGAATCATAGGATCTGCAAATGTTAAGTCTACATACTTGGTGTTGAACCAGTTGAAATATTTTTCTCTAAGCCATCCTGTAGCAAGACAAGCTTCGACTTCATCCTCCACCCCCACCCATTCAATGGATATGCATTATGTACAGTTGTCGGCTAACCCGAATGGTAACCAACAACCAAGAGGGACTAAAAAGAAAGGATGAGGTAATAATCGTAAGGGTGGGAAAAATAATAATAAATTCAAGGACGACATTAACAATGATAGATCGAATAATAATGTTGGTGAGGGAAAGAAAGAAAAATGGAAGGTGAAGTTTCCTTGTAAACTTTTTAAATATTATCACCTTACCCACCTATGCCCAAAAATCGAGGAAGTCTCGAGGCTCTTATCACAGCCGCTTGATGTGATGACAAATCCATTTCCACATAATCAACACATGCCCTCGAGGACCTCCAACAAAAAAATGCATCGAGCGGGAGTCAAAACCCCTTGGCACATGAATGTGGCCATCTATGCATCAATATGGTCAAGTATTAGATTGATGTAGCCACTCGATATCGTGATTATAGTTCTTCACAGACAGTTATAGGTCTAGAGTCTCTCCCTCCCCCAGAAACACCCTTGCAGGTCGAAAATATGGAACCTCTGCCTCGTATTCCAAAAGGAGTACTAAAGCACTCTGCCAATAATCCTAATGAAAAATCCGCCCAGAACTATTCGATTGTCGAAGATCTGGGCCTAACCCCTTGCATGATGTCGTCTTTGGAGGTGCTCCATATGTGTCCTTCATATAGGAACACCTTCTTATCTACGTTAGGATCTCTATACCTGTGTGGCTTGAAAATTATCAAGTTTGACGTCACAAATGTTAAGCCTTGCTTGCCTTACCATGTGGCCTTTCAAATCCATGTGGAGTACATGAAAATTACCATCAAACGTATTTTAATTGATGAAGGTGTTTCAACATGCATGATGTCCCTAACCTGTTGGAAATCCATTGTCTCTTCGACCTTGTCTCAATCTATGACTATGTTGACCGCATTTTATGGGTGTTCGTTTCGACCCCACGGAATCCTCCCCGCTTTTTTTATCTAGTTAGGTGGGAAGACTATGGAATTTGATGTCAAGGTGGTTGATGCACCTCTCGACTACAATTTACTACTAGGTTGTAATTGGACTTATGACATGACAGTCGTCGTGTTATCTGTTTTCCATACTTTATGGTTTCCTCGTGAATGGAAGATATTGACGATTGATCAGTTCTCCTTTGTGCACACTAATCCTAGTGCATTGGTTGGACCTTTCGTCTCTATGATTGATAATTCTGATCAGGCCACTGAGGATGTTGGTTTCAGAATGTATTCATGTTTGATGGGTAGCTTTGATTTCATGGCACCAATTAAACATATTCATGCCATTTCCAGTGAGTCTTCATCGTCGATGAGGTATGTTCCTTTCTATACTTCGTATTCCAATGACCCTTGGACCCTACCTTCCCCGACAATGTCATGCGAAGGTCAGTCGCACATTGGGATGGAAATGCCAATGTCAGCAACATAGGTTATGTATCAGGCTATTCTTGACGATATTGTTGACCCAGATCTTTCCTCCTTGCGGAAGGATGAGGTGGATCTTGTTTTATAGCCCGTATGGGCCACTCAATCATCTTGTTCAAATGATTTCCTCTATGGTACTTTACCTTCAGATGAAGCCATCTTAGAGTCCATGTCTGGTCCTGATAAGCCTTGGGACGATATGCATCATCGATCTTATTTTCTCCTAGAGCTTGTTAAGACTGAACATGATGAATTTAGATCTACCTTGAGTGAGATGGTCAGTCACGCAGTGTTTCCATTAGATACGCATGGAATTTATGCCGAAGGAAACATGGATAATATTTCTCCTAACATAACAATCGACATCTCTCGTATCCCTGGTAAAATTGAGAATGTATATATCAATGCATATTTTTCACCTGAATAAATTTAGATCTACAACGATCTCTTCAAAGAATTTAGTAATTTTTTCGCTTGGTCATATGAAGAGATTCCATGGATCGACCTTACCATTTTCGAACATGAGATTAAAAACTATATGGATGCTAAACCTGTTCGGCAACGTCTTAGAGTTGTTCATCCTAGGAAGTCCCCCACCATTAAAGCAGAGGTAGAGAATCTACTTAATGTTGGTTTCATCTACCCATTTCCATTCACTGAATGGGTGTCCAACCTCATTCCTGTAAATAAAAAGCAAGGAACCATTTGCGTGTGTATGGATTTTAGAGACCTGAACAAGGGTTGTCCTAAAGATAACTTTCTGACTCCTTTCATTGGCCATATTCTTGAAGAGTGAATGGGAAGAAAAGTCTTTTCTTTTATGGACGATTTTTAGGGTATAATCAAATTCAGATCAAACCTGAGGATCAACATAAGAGGATGTTTATTTTTCCTTGGGGTACTTTTTCATACCGAAAAATGCCTTTTAGCCTTAAAAACGTCGGAGAAACCTTCCATTGTGCCATGACCTTTGCATTTCACAATCTTAAGCATATTGTCGAAGCTTACTTAGATGATCTCGTTGCTCACTCTTGCAAGAGAGTAGATCACTCCACTCACCTTCGATTAGTATTTGAGAGATGTCGTTACTATCACATTTGATTGAACCCTCACAAGTGCATCTTCTGCATTAGGTCTAGTCATATTTTAGGATTCATAGTGTCTGAACATGGGATCATGGTAGATCCTATGATGGTGGAGGCGATACTTCGGTTGCCTCCCCCGCACAACATTCGATAACTTCAAGGTTTACAGGAGAAATCTAACTTCCTATTCATCGATTCATAGTGAATTATGCCAATTTAACTAAAGGTTTCATGTGTTTTTTGAAGAAGGATACTCTGTTTATATGGGATGAGTGAGCCTAGGGATCCTTCGATGATCTTAATAAATATTTGGTATTGACGCCTCTAATGAAGCCTCTAGACTACAGTAGAGACTATTTCCTTTATATCACTGTGTTCGCAGGGACAGTTGGTATGGTTCTAGTTTAGGAGGATGATGAGCTCCATGAGCACATTGTCTACTATCTCAATCGAAACCTAGTTGGTCCTAAACTTAAATACTCTCACGTAGAGAAACTAGCCTTGGTCATCGTACATGCGGTTCAAAGATTACAACATTATATCTTAGTTTTCAAAACTACCGTGGTTGCAGATATCAATCCATTTCAATATGTCCTCACCAGGCATATCATAGGGGGGAATACAATAAGTGGATTTTTATTTTGCAAGAATTTGATCTCGATTTCACTTCAACGAAGTCCAAGAAATCACTAGTTTTTGCCGAGTTGATATCGGACTTCCCTCGACTAGATGAGGAAATTTTTCATGACTATTCGTTCACGGATGAAAATATTTTCCTTATCTTGTCTTTGGACCCCTGGTATGAAGACATTTTGATCTATATTTAAACCTTGAATCTACCCCAACATATGTCAAGAGACGATCGACAATGCATATGTCATCGAGCTAAAATCTACCTTATTATCAATGACACTCTGTATCATCGAGGGGTAGATAATATTTTAGGTTGTTGCTTGACTCATGAGGAGGTTGAGCCTATTATCAATGACGGTCATAGTGGTGCATGTGGTGGTCATTTATCCGAGCTTGAGACAACCCAAAATATATTGCGAGCCAATTATTTTTGGCCGTCATTTTTTAAAGATTGCGTTGAAGCGGTCAAGAAGTGTCACCCTTTCCAGGTGTTCACTCAAAAAACATGCTCGCACCTAGCCCCTCTCCACCCAGTCATCATCGTCGGTGCCTTCACCAATTGGGAATAGATTTTATGGACTGTAACCCAACCTCAGCTGGGGGACACCAACATATTATCGTGGTCGTTGATTATTTTACTAAATGGGCAGAGTCAATGCCTACCATTAAATCTAATGGTAAGACTGCAACATTCTTCGTATTCAACCAGATTATAGCCTGGTTTGGAATCCCAAGAGAGATTGTCATTGATCATGGTAGTCACTTTAAGAATGAAATGATGAAAGAGTTAGAATAAAAAATGGGATTTAAGCATGGCCATTCTTCCCCTTACTATCCCCAAGAAAATGGACAAGTAGAGGCGATGAATAAATCTATCAAGACCATTTTGCAAAAAATTGTCATCCATAGTAAATTTGATTGGCATCTGATGCTTTACATTGCACTTTAGGCATACCAAACCACGGTAAATACTTCCATTGGTTTCTCTCCTTTTCAGTTAGTACATGGAGTGGAGTCGATTCTTCCGATTGAATGTGAAATCCCTTCCCTTAAGTTGGCAATTGAGCTCCTACCTGACACATCTGATCTTGACACGAGGAAAATCTCTTTATGGCTAGGGGTTGTTAAGCCCTAATATTGGCTCATTACCCCTTAATTGGGGCATATTATATTAGTAATGTTATTTTATTTATGTTGGCTTTAGGCCATTAGTTGTAATTATACCTCCTAGTCTCCTATATATACCAAGGAGACATTTTC
>SNQJ01S0025708.1:29343-40019 GCA_010110895.2 Picea sitchensis
CATACCCAATCTTCCTTCCCATGGGAAGACCCTTACATTCCCAAAGGACGAGAAGCCACTACTTCTTCCACACAATGGAAGTAACTCATGACTCTATTGCAACAAGAATGGGATTTACAAGAATGACATAGCGACATAAAACAATAGAGTACATGAGGAGAGAGAGGAGGGCAGTGCAATCATTCATGTTATTATTGTTTAATGTTTGAATAGAATTAGAGGCACAACCAAAGAAAACATAAAATCCAACAAAAGCATATTATTCTAGAAGTACACAGACCTTTAAACATATTAGATGAGAACGATATGAAGATGGAGACAATGTGAGAAAATGGAGTAATTTTTTACTTCTCACTTACCTTTGGAGAATCAAATCCATATCCATTTTCGAGGAAAAAATGTTTACATTGCTATTCTCTCCAAGGGCAGTTGTTGTTTGCTTCCTAAGCCCAAACAATATGTGATGTAAGAAAATGAAAGTAGAAACAAAGAACAAAGACAAGAGCCAAGTATCATTCCATTCACACAAAACAAAATTAATCATACCTCTCCTCATTACAAGATGTTGTCGGTGAGTTGTAGTGTGGTGGTCTTCCTCCCATCATTAGAATGGGAATGATAAAATTCTTTCCCCTGACCTCTCTTCTTTATGGCTAGACAAACTATCCCACCCCCTAAACAAAACGAATCCATCCAAATAGAATAACATTCAATAAGTGAAAATACATGCCCAACCAACAAAAACACAAAAACTCAAAATGGAACACAAAAAATTAACGAAATAAAAATAGTACATGGCCATGCCAAAATCGATTCAATGATTTAACCACAAGTTTAAGCTAAAACCGAGAAACTACCATCAATTATGTGCTATGTCCCTACCCAACACTTCTTTTTGGACAATATGGTACAATACCGATGCAACGCTTGAATAAATTTTAATGGTGGCATACTACCGTATGTTGCCCTATGCTTCTTCCTCTTCCTTCTTGGAAAAGTACAGTACCAGTCCAATTCTTTAATAACTTTTAATCACACCATCGTCAATTTTTATTTTATTTAAATTTGTTTGGAGGGTGTCGTTCAAATATCTTTATGTGGACGGTTTCATTTGAATTATTTTTTATTGTTCCCCATACCGTCATGTACTATATCCTCTTTGGACTGATATATAACCTAGATCAATCAAATCACAGTTAAAATGATAGATAGGTGGATATGATGTGATGGGTGGTATTGGTTGACAGGTTTTGGCTGTTGACCGGTTTCAAGCAAATGCTCTTCCCATATACATGCTTTAGGCATAATAAATTCATTTCACAATACAACTTTGTTGAGACTCTAGAATGTAAATTGATTTCACAATGCAAGGTGATTATATACAACTAAAAAAGTGTATATAACTTCAAATCAAAGCTCGAGGGTGAATAATTTGAAGGAGATAATCGTAAATTAAAGATTATAAACAACTAAAAAAAATTCCAAAATGCAGCTTTACATGGATGTAATCACTTTCAAAAAAGTAATTAAAAATTCCAAAATGCAGCTTTACATGAGTGTAATCACTTTCAAAAAGTAATTAGCAAGCATTGCCTATCATTAATATTGAGCAACATTAGTTTAATTAAACCTCATAATGAGACGTATATGGCCTGCAAACGTAATGGGTGAGCAATAAGCAAGGAACAACATTGCAATATTAACGTAATGGTGTGTATCTATGCACATTTAAATATACAGTGTTGCAAACTAGTGTTATGCATCCATGAAAACACCTATAAGATTGTATTTGATAAGTATTAGACTTCTAATTGTTTGACATTGAAATGATAATTTTTTATCACAAATTTACACATTTACTATGTTAATAAAAATTCCATAGCTTAAATATTCCTATAACATTTCACAAATATATAAAACTCACATCACAAATATTTGAGAGATTACCAAAGGCAACTCCATCATTGGAATTGAATCCGCGACATTCGATTTTGTGTTGATCCAAATGGGAGCTAAAGTCTAATTTTCCAAATAGACCTTTCGAAGGTTACAAAGTTTGCTATAACATCCTCAAACATTTAAACTAAGACATGGACTTTCTCTCGTTTATATATTAACCTCCTCTTATTATATTGTCTCCTATAGTATATAACATTCTATATGCTTTGACTTGTGTATTAATTTGTTTTGATTTAATATTTTTTTTTTTAAATAATATGAAACATAATAAACAATAAATTTTGTAAATTAATGTTAAACATTATAAACAATATATTTTGTTTTTTAATACATAGTATTTTTTTTTAATTTTTATTGGTTGATAAATTTAAAATTTTATTGAAATCTGTGTATAAATTAATAATTTAAATTAATTAGAAAGTTAATATTGTGTACGGTTGTATCTTCCTGTGTTTACATGTGTCATGTTTGGTCAACTTTCAGCCGGTGGCGTATGAACACTAAATTCTCTGTAAAGGACAATCGATTATGCTTTCAGGTTGTGACCTGTGAGCATCAAATTCTTTGTAAAGAACAAGCGATTATACTACCAATTGGCCTGCAATATTTTTAGTAGAGAAAATCGAATCAAAACAAATCAGATGGGAGCATATGAGCGCTCGTGGCATTCTTATTACTATTATTTCCTAGGGTTGCAATCCAAAGCAATGGAATACGTTTGAATACATAGGTATACATACGTGTAGTTTATTTGCTGAGTGACGTAATATTTATGGCGTATTCTAAATGTTTTACCTTTTGGTTGTTTTTGGGTGAATTTTTCTATTTTATTTTGTCCGAAGTCCAGTGAGGAATGGTTAGATCTGCGGGGTTGTTTTTCAGCGACTTTTTCCGTTTTATTTTGCCTGAAATCCAGTGAGGAATGGTTGGATCTGTAAACTTGAGTGGCTAAGTTTGTATAATCGGAGTGCCCTAGGAGATTTTCAACACACTGAATCCATTTATACATTAAAGATGAAATTTAAACAACAAAAAATAGAGGTTTTATCCAGATTTACAGAAAATAGAGGTTTTATCCTAGAGCTATTTGTTTACATCACAGGAGCTATAAATGATAATGGTTTAAGTTGACTTACAATGGGTATGAGTTGGCTATGAGTTGAATGCGCTTACAATGGGTATGAGTTGGCTACTTCAACTGGGATTTTTGAATGATGATGGTCGTTAGTGGATTACATGAAGTGTGAGCTGGCCTTTGCTCAAAATATGAACATGAAAGTGGAAAATATATTTATTTATTTTCACGACGTCCATGAGATTGGATATCTCAAGTTTAAATATTTAATAAATAGAATATATACATATAAATTTCATAGTTAAGTGCACTTTAATATATTTAAGTATATATCATCCCCTCATCCACGGCTATATAATATGTTTGAATGTGTTGGCATATTTTTGGTGTATGGATGAATGATTCTAAAGCTTGAGTTGGTTGCATTGGTGAGACTTTTGAATGAAAACCATAAATCAAGATAGACGTTTAATTTAAGGAATATTGATTGATACTAGTAGGGGATGCATAGTTAATTTTATTTATTTAATATTAAAAGTTAGCAATCTATCATTGGGAATGCATAGTTAATTTTTTTTATTTAATATTAAGTTTTATAGGGAATGCTTGATAGTTAATTTTATTTATTTAATATTAAAAGTTAGTAATTTATCACCGGTTAATTCTTTTTTCACAATTCAGATAGGCATATGATACACGTGATATATACCTTTTTATGTTGTGTATTTTGAATAATTTAATTGTATTATATATATGAATGATACAATTAAATTATTTAGTATAGCTACCACTTGACTCTGAGGACCAACCTCTTAAGAATGTTTGATCACAGGCACTCCATGGCGGCTACTAGGGTTCCACGACGGGAGGTCACAATGCTTGTTGTTTGCAGGTTTTCTTTGGGTTGATTAATGGGTAGGCGAGGTTTGTAATGGATGGATTAGTCTAATTTCGTTTTTGGTTTTCCTTGGTTTTGTGGAGGAATCTCGTTGTTTTATCCTTTTAGTGGTTAGAATTGGTGGGGTCTACTTAGTCAGGAGATGATACTGCCCCTGGGTCTCTAGCAGAAGTCTTCATCCTTGGATTCAGGTTTCCAGGGATCTTCTATTTTTACTAGAGAGTTTTTCCAGGACTTTTTCTGACTAAGCTTCTATGCTCACTGACGGGTTTCAGAACTCTCTCTTTCCTCTGGAATATAGGAATGTCTTTATGATTAGTTTTTGTTTTCTTCGTGGAACTCTATGATTGATGATTTGACTGAAATTTTGGTGGAGCCCTTTGATTTGTCTTGAGTAGCCTCCATTATGGAGAGTGAGGTCAACGCTCTGCTTAGCGCGGTTGACGAGGAGAAATGGGCTAGGAATGGCTTCTTTGAATAGATTGATTCATTAAGTGCTTTAAATAAGAACACCGGTCGATATTTAAATGTTCTTAATGACTCTTGGGGATTGGGAAGCACATCACAGATATCAATTAACCCTTCTCATAACCTGTGGGCAGAGGCACTGGATCCATCTCAGAAATGCTCTAATCAAGACAGAAGTCGACCTCCTTCACCAAAGTTTATCCAGAGTTGTTACAGAGCGGAGTCCGCTCAGTTGAACAGTGGATACTAGTGTAACAATACCCTTGAGACCCTCTCGACTGCCCCTAAGGTGAGTTCTTTCAAGTCGAATATTGCAAAAGTTTGGAAACCAAAGAGGCATAGGAGAAGACTTGTGATGGGGGCAAACGTAGGTCTGGAGGAATCCTGCAACTTGGCGCTTTGCGCTATAGTTTCTAGGATGGCATATCGCTCTCGTATTCGGATACAGTTGGAAGATTGGATACAGAAGAACTGGCTTCCTATTTTAGGATACTCTCCAGTCTTCATTTCCTTATCCCGAGGATGGTTCGGCTTTGTTTTTCGAAGTCCAGAAGATACAACTCGAATTCTCAAGGTTTTTTGGCAAATGGATGGTGGAAGTTTAATGTTAAAATGTTGGAGATTTGGTTTTAATCTGAATACTGAATATTTTAGTTTTCGGCACCTATGGGTGCTTCTTCCAAATATTCCTTTACAGTTGTGGAATATTAATGCTTTAAAAACAATTAGAGACTGCTTGGGTCGTTTCATTGGGGTAGATGAACCAGGGATGTTATCAAATGATAAAAAAATGGCAAAATTTTTAGTTGAGATAGATACCCATGCATGTCTATCTGAAGTGCTAGAAATAGAGTGGAGATACTTCTTGTTCACACAAAGGTTGGACTATTTAGGTCTTCCATTCAGATGTTCCAAATGTAGATGGACATGGCACCTGAGAGATAGTTGTACTTTTAAACAGGGTTTTAAAGAGGATAAAGAAACAACTGAGGAAGACTCTGAAGATACAAGTTTCAAGATTAATGGATGAATATGGTAAACTTGAGACCCCACCTTTTAGCTTGGAGGACATCTCTGAGGAACTGGACACTTCTTTGGCCGGTAAGTTAAAAACTCACTGCCCAAGTGTTTTTAAATCTTTAATTTTATGGGAAAGAGATCTTTTAAGTAAGCATTCATGATCTGTTAAAATTTTTAGTTGATATCTGGGCTAGCAACTACTGATCCAGTTGAATTAGGGAAAAAATCTCGTTCGGAGTCCTCCTATGAGGCTTCGCCTCCTACTACTTTACCTTTTCCTCTATTTCGAAGTGATGTTCCACATTCTTCGCCTCCTACTACTTTACCTTTTCCTCTATTTCTGAGTAATGGTAATGAACTTTTGCCTCCGGGCTTTACTGAATTTCCCCCTAGTGACTCGGTATTGGATAGAACTCTGTCCGAGTTGACCTTTCCTTTAGCAAAGACATCAACTCCTATCCCTTTGGTGACTTATAAAGGTAATCTCCCTGTGAATTCATTGATTGAGACAAGTGTAGGACCCTTTTTTACAAATTCTCCCTCTTGTTATGAACCTGCGTGGTCTCGTGGATTGGGCTTTGAGATTTATCCTCTTAAAATGAGGAGTGGCTGGCAATTGGGAGGAGCCGGTAACACTTTGTTAACTCATGCTTCTTCTTCACAACAACGGGCGCTTAGAGGCATAAAGGCCTAAGTCAGGGTTAAACCATGATTCTGCTCTCCTCTAATATAAGAGGGGTTGGAGGACCCCTTAAACTAGCCTCCTTCCGTAGATTAATGAGTAACACTTCTTCGAATATTATCTTTTTACAGGAGACGATGGTATCGACTAATAAAGCCAGATCTTTCATGTATAAAATCAGACCTGATTGGTGTGTCTGTGCGGTCAGTGCAGTTGGAACTTCTGGGGGACTATTGGTGTCTTGGGATCCTTCCTTTTTTGACTTAGTGCCTTTTTTATGTCTTGGTGGCATCGTTTTGTCAGGTTTCTCAAAAGTGGACAAGAGAAAGATTTCTTTTCTTAATATGTATGGCCCCTGCCAGGACCACAGAATTTTCTGGGAAGCTTTGGAGAATGTTGGTATTCTAAGCCACAAGGATTTAATTCTAGTAGGTGATCTAAACTTAATTACTTCCTCTGATGAGTTATGGGGTTTGTCTGCACATTTGGACTCTTTAGCGGGTTTCGCCAACACATTGTTTCAGAGGAATGGTCTTGTGGATGTAGCTCCATCGAAAAAGGTGGCGACTTGGCGAAATGGTAGATTAGGGGATGCATGTATCTCAAAAAGACTTGATCATTTTTTAGTTGTTGAATCTTTGATCTCAACAGTGAAGAAGTTCTGAACCTGGGTGGAGTATCCCTTCCTATCTGATCATGCTCYTGTTTTGATGGAATTCGGTTCAGGTTATGGAACAATTGCTTCCCCTTTCAAACTAAATCCGAAGTGGTTGAAGGATGTTTCTTTCAAGAATATTGTAAATTAGGTCTGGAATGATCCTCGGCATCTAACTACAKACGAAGCACAAAAGAGACTGGTAAATAAGTTATCGATGATGAATGTTAGAATAAAGGACTGGGCTAAAAGAAAAAGAAAAAAGGATCAGGAAGAACTATCAAAAATTGAGGAAGATATTGTAGAAGTCTATAACAATATAAATTTGGGTATCACATCTTTGGAGGATTCCTTAAATCTATCAAAGCTTGAAGCTATTAGAAACTGAATCTTATTGGTGGAAGAGGAGAGCTGGCGACAAAAAAACAGGGCGATTTGGGTCAAGAGTGGCGATAGAAATACGAAGTTTTTCCATTTGTATGCTAGCCATAGAAGAAATAAGAAGTTTATATGGGAAATTAGAGATGAGATCGGGAATACTCACTCTGGTCAGCAGGATACAAAAGGGGAAGCAGTCAGACATTTTAGTGCCTTTTATAATGATATTGATTAGTCTTACATGGAGGAAAGAATGGAAATTGTCAGACTATATCCTACCTTTGTTACTACTTTGGAGGTACAGGACTTAGAAAAAAGAGTAACCAATGAAGAAGTCTTTGAAGTTATAAAAGGTTTTGCCAGGGATAAAAGTCCTGGACTGGACGGTTGGACCGTTGAATTCTACTCTCACTTTTTTGAGTTGGTTGGGCAGGACGTGGTGGATATGGTCGAAGAAACAAGGTTGAAAGGGGAGATCATTCCGACAATCAATTCCACTTTTGTGGCTCTGATACCAAAAGTCAATAAACCTTTGGTTTTTAATGATTTTAGACCAGTTTCTCTTTGTAACCTCTGTTACAAGATTGTTTCAAAAATTATTGCTAAAAGACTTTGACCTATTCTATCCAGGTTTCTTTTGGAAGAACAACTTGGTTTTCTCAAGGGATGACAAATATTGGATGATGTTGGAACAGCTCAAGAATGTCTTCACAGCATTAGTGCAAAGAAGATGAAAGCAATGATTCTTAAAATTGACTTGAGGAAGGCTTATGACTATACTAATTGGGATTTTTTAAGGTTGGTACTTCATCAAAGTGGCTTTGGTTATAAGACTACGAGTTGGATTATGGCCTGCGTAGTTTCCACAACTTATGCTACCTTAATTAATGGAGAGGCAGCTAATTTCTATAAAAGTAGCAAGGGACTGAGACAGGGATGCCCGCTATCTCCTTTATTATTTATCTTAGTAATGGAGGGGCTTAGTCTGGCATTAAAGAAAGAAAAATCGGAGGGATAGATAACAGGGATTAAAGTTTCTAGTATGATCAGGATCCTCCATTTACTATTTGTGGACGACATTCTAATTATGACTAAAGATTCTCTAACTGAATGGAAAATTATTCAGAATATATTACAGGTGTTCTATCGGGCATTGGGATTGATCATAAACAATAAAAAATCCACTGTGATGCATGTTGGTGTCGACTCTGAAACCCTTAAGAGGATTGAAGATGTCCTTGGTTATTCGGTCAAAGACCTTCACTGTGGTTTTAAATATTTGGGTTATCTGATGAAACCAGGAAGCTATACAATCAAGGACTGGAAGTGGTTAGTTGATAGGTTTGAAGTGAGGATTAACCATTGGTGTAATAAATGGCTCGGTTTGGGAGGCCAACTAATCCTTATTAAATTTGTGCTTGAGAGTTTACCGGTCTACTAGATGACCCTTGCTCATATTTCTGTATCGGTGCTATATAAATTACGCAGAATTAGTTTTGAATATCTGTGGGCAGGAAATAAATCCAAGAAATGCTATCATCTTTGTAATTGGCAATTTATAACAAAACCCAAGCAGCTAGGAGGATGGGGTTTACGTAATATTTTTATCTTCTATAGAGCGTTGGCTACCAATACTTTTTGGCGGGCATTAATGAAGACAGGGATCTGGTAAAGGGTAATTCATGGAAAATATTTACCATAGGTACCTGTAAGTACTTGGTTGAGATCGACTGTGAAATTTACTTCCTTTGGATCACAAACATGGAAGAATATTCTAAATACATTGCCGATAATTATAGACAGAATAGCGTGGACTCTTGGCTCCGGAAAAGCAATAATTATTGGTAGAGATTGCATCTGTGGCTTGAATGATGCTTCATTGTTGTCAAAGGACCTGATTCGGGAAATTAACAGAAAACAAATCTACTTTTTTTTTCAAGTGAGTCGACCATCTCAAAACAATATGTTGGGACAGAATTGGGAAACGAGCTATGAGTTGGATCTGGATGGAAACTTGGGTCAAGAATGGGATATTTACAGGAATTTTCTATTACATAACGACATTGTCCTAAAGGATCATCCTGATGAACTAAAGTGGATTGGAGATGATAGTTCTGGTCATATCTTTGTTAAAAATGTCTACAACACTCTTTCAAACAAATTTTGGCCGGGGAAGGTAGAAAATTGGAAAATTCAGTTATGGAAATGGAGTTGTCCATTAAATATCAAATTATTCTTATGGATTTTAATGGAGAGCAAGGTTCTTACGTGGGAAAACCTTTGGAGGAGGGGATGGTCTAGTCCTGGAATGTGTTGTCTCTGTGGCTTAGACGAGGACATGAGGCACCGTGTTTTTATTAGTTGTCAGTTTACGTCATCTATCTGGGAAGAAGTAAAAAGGAGTTTTTATCTAGCAAATGGTTGGAACGGTGATTCTGTTGGTGAATGCCTAAAAAACTGGTCTGTGCATAATAAACAACTTAGAGAGGTCACAACTTTCATATGTTGGTTTATATGGAAGGACATAAATAAGAAATTATTTGAAGATAGATCGCCTTCGGCATCAAGAATTATTTTTCTTGCAACTGGTTATAGAGCTTCGAAGCAGATCCTATCAGTGGATTCTACAAAAGGAATTCAACCAATTACTTTTCCGGAAGGCAAAGTTTTAGCTTGGTTCGATGGTGCTTGACAAATCAACATGAATAAGTGTGGAGCAAGAGGATTTATCAGATTAAATACTCTAGAGGAATATCGCTGGACTTTAAACTGTATTTCAGGTTCAAATTCTAAGGCAGAGCTTATGGGAGCTTGGGGAGCCATCACAATAGCAAAAAGCTTTGGTATTCAGGAACTTCATTTGATGGGAGACTCTTTGATAGTGATAAACTGGCTCAAAGGTATTGGTACTCTTCAAGTTTCCAATCTGGAGAATTGGAAAAGAATTTTTTTTGACTTAGTGCCTTTCTTTAAGTCAATTACTTTCACCCATATATATCGTGAACACAATAGCATGGCTGATGGTCTGTCAAAGATTGCTATAAACTCAACAATGGGTCATATTTCTTACAACAAATGAACTGGAGGACATGAAGGACCTATTAATATTCTGAAGTTGTGATTCTTTGAACCTTTAGATATTTTGTAGACGACCTTTTTGTATTAGCCTGAGAATTGATAGAATTTTAAACCTGGAGTTTTGATTATTAGCTGCGATTTTAGTCTAGTTTTTTTTTGTATGCTACAGTTTCCATTGGGGGATAGATGTCTAGTTTTTCTTAATGAAGGGCTATTATAGTCTCGTGTTGAAACAATAAAGGCTATAGAAGTCTAGTTTTATGTTTTGATATAGCATCTCATGTGATGAGACAGATTATGTAAATGGATTATATTATCATAAATATAATGTGCAATTTTCTCCGGATTTTTTTTTTTATTTTATTTAAAATGCACAATATAAAAAGGTATATATCACGTGTATCATATGCCTATATGAATTGTGAAAAAATATTTAACTACATGCCTATGATATATGTGATAT
>SNQJ01S0025708.1:124488-138300 GCA_010110895.2 Picea sitchensis
CTCATCTCATGGAGGAACTCAATGCAATGGGGACCATTGCTTCCTAAGGGGGGAGGAATGATCCAGGTGGATATTGGTGGCCACCCGACTATTCCACTTAGACCCACACCATTGTTTCTTTCGATTTTTCAGTTTCCTTAATTGTAGCACAATTTACTATTTTTAGCAGTTTTTCGGGTCCTAAACTTCCGGAGCTGTTTTGAGGCCCTAAACAATGTTTTTTGGGCATGAATTCTCCAACGAATATGATTCCGTTCTAGACTTGATATTTGTTGTCAGTAGTGTAGTCCTCGGATAGATCTTTCTAACAATGTATCATGTGCGTCAAAAGGAGATAATATGCCAAAGTTACGACCCCGGGAAATTGATGTACCAATTTACCCCAACGGGGCCCATATTCTGGCATTTCATCTCCTAGGGTTAGGTTTTTGGATGTTTAGGGTTTTCCATTGTTTCTCAATAATATATAGGGCTTCGAGTCTCATTGTAACATAGAGTTCATAGGCCAGTAGCTGCCACATCTCTTCTCAGAGATAAGCTACCAGCGCCCGAGCTATTTTATTTCCATTCTGTCTGTAAGCATATTTCAGTCATTTGTTGTTAATGAAATGAATTTTTACTTCCGCTACATATCTGCGTTTATGTGTATTTATGTATTTCATTGTATTCCTGCATAAATCCAGATCAATCAACATAATTACGTGTTGAGGAGATAAGATAGGAAATGATGCAATAAGACAAGATCCACCACAACACCAGTGGGTGAAGAAGAATGTTGAACCACAGAATCAGTTTGATGCGCATAACAAAAAGGGGATATTTCGGCAAGCCAGAAAATAATTCTTAAAGCCAGACATTGCATCTACATCAACTGCGCAACATACTCAGGACGTACCAACGTATGAGATGCCTTCCTCACTGGATCATACTAATGGAGCGCAACCCCTAGGACAAGTAAGTATGATAAATTCTTTTCTACAATCCTGTGTTAAGATATTAAATCTTAGATCATCTGTTAAAATCTTGCAAAATATTCTAGAAATACGTAACTCAGAGGTAGAGGGGAAATTCATATTAAATGCTAACATTAGAGATTTCAATATGGGGGACATCATACTGGATTTAGGATCTAAGGTGAATGTGTTACCCAAGAAGACATGGCAATGTATGGGAGAGCCCACATTAGGATATTCACCTATTCAGCTGAAACTAACAAACCAACACAGAGTTCTACCAATTGGAAGGTTAAAGGGAGTAATAGTAGATTTGGATGGAGTGCGCACCAAGGTAGACTTCAAAGTAATAGAAATAGTGGATGGCACAACACCTTATCCAACACTACTTGGACTAGATTGGGTGTTCAAGAATCTATCCATAATCAATTTGAAGACGAGGAAGATGACATTCGAGTCAAGAGACTACATATTCATTGTGCCATTATATCCATCAGAAGGAGAAAGGTTGTAGAACCCACTTGCTTGGACCTGGAGGAAATTAACCAACTATACAGAACCGTTGTGCGATAAGAAGACTATGTGAATGCAATTGCATATGGGGTACTCAGTTGGAGAAGTATCACGTCATGCGCGTCATATTTAGATATAGGGTTGGAAAATTGGCAGCAGAGATTACATGAAGTCTCCACAAGAAGATGCGTAAGAATAGACCGTGTAGTATGATGGGTAGGTATAGAGATAAGGGAACCTCCTAGCTTTCATGGGGTGAATGAATTAGAATAATTCCTAACAAGATATGAAGATGAATTGTTACCAAATCATAGGCTCTTAGCTCTGGACATAACACTCAATGAAACACTTGTAAGATGGTGGGGTGCACACAAAGAGAGCATTATCGACTAGTACCAATGAAAATGATTACTGCGCATTAGGTTTGGCATAGAGAAGAAGAGAATAATGATACATAGCTATGATGGACAGGGGTCACCTTTGGAACACTTGGATAAGTGCAGAACATTATGGATGATGACACCACCATAAGAATGGCCTCATCATTTTATTCATACACTAGACGAAATATCAGAAAACTAGTATGTAGATTAGTAACTGCAGAATGGACAATGTTACAGAAAAACTTTACAGTCACTTTCTCATTTGAACATGAGAACCCCAACATAGACTCAATACTCAAACAAATTAGAGGGTTGATATTCATTAAGAAACCAAAAGTTGAACTTATGATAGAAGATCAACAACGAAACATCCAGACAGTGAAAGAACTACTGTCATGCTACCATGTGCAGGAAGAAGCACCATATGAAGATGACCTGCACAACATTCAGATACTAGAAGTTGAAGGTGAAAGAGAGGTGGAAGGTCCACCTATGTAATCATAAGTGTTTTCTACGCCAATCAAGGTAAAGAAATTTAACATTGGGACAACCAAGAATCCAAAAATGGCCAGCATTAGAGACTACTAGGATGAGAAAACAGTAGAAAGCATAACAGAGTTATTGCATGAGTACAGTGACATGTTCCCAACAACCTTTACAGAAATGAAAGGCATAACAAGAGAACTAGGAGAGATGAAGATACCTCTCAAATTTGAGGCCAGATCAGTCAGACAATGAACATATAGATTGAACCCAATATATAAGCAGAAATTGACAGGATGTTGGAGGATGGAATCATAGAACCATTAGAAGAATCTGAATGGGTAAGCCCTATGGTCGACCTGAGGAAGATGAATGATGCTTGTCTTCATGACCCTTTCCCTACCCCTTTCATACATGAGGTATTAGAGAATGTAGGAGGCCTGGAAGCATACTCATTCACAGACGGATTCTTAGGCTACCATCAAATCAAGATAGCCTCAGAAGACATGTATAAGACCACTATTGCCACATAATGGGGATCCTACCAGTACAAATTCATGACTTTTGGGCTGAAGAATGCACCAACTATATTCTCAAGAGTAGTCATAGATTATTTTAAAGAATTCATCCATCATTTTTTAGAAGTATACCTGGATGATTGGACAATATATAGTATGTTGAAGACCCATGTAGAGGTGTTAAGGTTGATGGTAGAAAGATGAAGGCAGTGTTAGATATCACTAAATATCAAGAAGTGCATATTTGGGACACCTTTTGGGATACTATTGGGCCATATAGTGTGTAAACAAGGATTGCTAGTAGATCCTGCCAAGATTGCATTGAATGCCAAATTACCACCACCAAAATAAGTACGTCAGTTGAGAGAAACATTGGGACACACAGGATACTACAGGAAATTCATAAAAGGGTATGCACAGATCACTGCACCAATGGAGAAACTATTGAGGAAAGATACCAAATTTCAGTGGAATGAGGACTGTCAGTGAGGATTGGACACTCTAAAAGAGAAGATGGTAACAAAACCAATACTAGTATTCCCATATTGGGAAAAGACATTTCACGTGCATGATGATGCATCAACTATAGCACTTGGAGCTATTCTGGCACAGCCATGAACAAGGGAATTGGACCATCCTATAACATTTACTGGTAGAAAACTATCAGAGTCAGAACATAATTACAATACCACAGAAAGAGAATGCCTAGCTATGGTCTATGCACTCCAAAAGTTCAAACATTACTTACTAGGCAAACATTTCAAGATGTTTACAGATCATTCAACTCTTAAATACCTAGTCAATAAGCTAGTGTTGGGGGGGAGAATTTGTAGATGGTTACTATTATTCCAGGAATTCTATTTTGAAGTAATAGTCAAGCCAGGGAAGCTGAATGCAAGACCTGATCACCTATCAAGGATCACTAATGGAGAGGAACCTACAAACTTAGAGGACAACTTCCCTAATGCACATTTATTTTCAATCCAAGTAGTTGATGAATATTTTGATGACATCATTCAATACTTGAGTACGGGGACCACGCCAATGGAATTCAACACTGCGCAGAAGAAAATTTTGGTATTTTGAGTTGCAGACTATCAATTGATTGCAAGACACTTATACAAGATGGGTGCAGATAGCATCTTGAGAAGATGTGTGCTAGAACATGAAATACCTAGGATTTTAGCAGAGGTTGATCTGGATTTTATGAGAAGAACGAAATGAATACATATTATTAAAATATGTTGAACACATAATAACAGAGATACAATAAAACTGGTTTTCTATTCAATAAGGAAATAAGATGAAACTGTAAAATGCAGCAGAAAACAAGCTTGTTGGAATGGTGTCATCTTATCTCTAAGAAGAGATGTGACGGTTGCGCTCATTCACAAGAAGATGATTAAAATGAGGATCTGAAGGAATTTTTACAATAAACAAGAATGTAAAAACCCCTAGACATCTAGAAACCTAACCCTAGGAGATGAAGTGCCAAAAGTCATGTGGGCCCTGTTTGGGTAAGTTAGCACATCAACTTCCCGAGGTCGTAACTTTTGCATACAGTCTTTGTTTTAGGTTCATGATAGCCAATTGGAAAGGTATCAGCGAGGAGATTCATTTTGGGGGCTCAATCAGAGCCTTTGAATGTATTTGAGAATCTCTATCCCGAAAAAAATTCATTTTGGCCCTCAAAATGGCCCCGGAAGTTAAAAACTGCTAAAAATAGTAAATTGCCAAAATTGCCAGAAAATTATTTTGAGGGAAATAAAAAAGGTGGGTGGACACCGATATCCAATTGGATCAATCCTCCCTCCCTAGGAATCAATGGTTTCCATTGTGTTGATTTCCCCTATCAGATCAGGAAATTTCTACTGAATTTGGCCCCGGGTGAGCCACTTGCCTTGGTGCAGGAGTTGCCCTACTTTGACGACTCGGTAAAGTTGGATCCTTTGTTATCAAGTTCCCTTGATCTATGTGTCCACAATATGATCACTCGATGCATGTTGCATGCAGTTAGGGTTGAGCTCTGTTAGTTTCAACTGCTCTATTATCTCTGAGGTGTCCAATAATGCTGGGAAATATGGCCAAAGGAGAGCCACGTTGAAGACTGGGTGCAGGCCAAGCAAGGGAGGAATGTTGAGCTCAAAATAATTATCACCGACAACCTTGGTGATGGTGTAGGGCCCATAACGGAGTGGGCGAAGCTTCTGATGGGGCCTTGTAAGGAATTTTTTCTGCAAGTGCAACCAAACTTTGTCTCCCACCTGAAACTTATGTGGCACTCGATATTGATCATGGCACTACTTGTACTTCACATTAGACTTATGTAGAATATCTTGAACCTATTGGCAGATTTGTTGGATCCGCTCAATGAACCAGATGGCTTTGTCAGCTTCTAGTGGAGTAGGGGACGAGTCGGCCGAGGTGGTCACCAGGGGTAGCGCAACATCCATGGGTCCCAATGGATGGAATCCAAACCCCACCTAAAAGGGTTGTGGCAAGTTGAGCTATGAAGGCCTCGGTTGTATCTATGCTGGACATAGGGAAGACTCTCATCCCATGTGTGGAGGTGTTTTGAATTGTACATGTGTAGGATATGTACGATGTTCTGATTGATGACCTTAGTTTGGCCATCTGTCTAGGGGTGGAAGGTAGTGGATTTGGTGAGCTTGGTATCCAATAGTGACTAGAGGCTCAACTAGAACATGCTGAGGAACCAACTGTCACGGTTTGAGATAATGGTTTTTGGGATCCCAAAATGTACCCATACTCGTTCAAAGAAGAGCTTGGCATTAGCTTCTGTTGTGATGTTCTTTTTGCAGGCGGCTAGAAATGCCATCTTGGAAAAGTGATCAACAACCACAAGAACACAGTCATATCCCCTCTTGGTGGACATGAGGCCTGACATGTAGTCCATTGAGATGGATTCCCATGGCCTGTTAGGAGTAGACAGAGGGGTGTATAGGCCCTATTTCTTAGTGGTCGGTTTGGAAATAGTGCAGGCGGTGTAGGACCTAATATACTTGCCAACATCCCATCGAAGTTTCGGCCAGTAGAAATGTTTCTGCAGCACTGCCACTGTCGTTTCAATGCCAAAGTGTCATGCCACCCGACTATAGTGAGCTTCCCAAATCATTTTTTTTCACTCGCTTGATGGAACACAGAGATGGCCCAGATGGCACAACAACCCATCTTGAAGATGGAAATTAGAGACCACTGAGTTGGCGCCCAACATTTGGTAGGTGGTGGAGAATTCAGGGTCTGTCTCGTAAAGGTGGGGCCATCCGAAGGTCTCCTTGCTGAAAGAGTCTAGCACCATGGTGAGTGTCGTGATTGGAGGTCGGTTGAGGCAATCAAAAACTCGGTTGGTACCTCCTATTTTATACTTGATGTTGAGGTGGAACTGTTGTAAGTATGTGGACCACTTCTGATGGTGGTCATTCTGCAATTTTCCTTGGGTCTGCATGAACTGTAGTGGCTTGTGATCAGTGTGGATGACTGTCTCCTTCCAAAGAATGTAATGGCTCCACTGGCGATAGGCTTGCACAATGGAGTACATTTATTTTTCGTAAGTAGGGTACTTACGAACAACATCTGATAGTGTATCACTATGATATGCCACAGGGTGGCCGTGTTGAGTGATAATGATGCTCACAACATAGTCTGAAGCATCTGTCTCAATCTCAAAGGGATGTTGCAAGTCTGGTAATGAAATTATTGGGGATGAGCACAAACACTTCTTCAAGTCATCAAAGGCTTGTTGTTGGGACAGGCCCCACACAAATTTTACCTTACCGCCACCCCTAGTTACTTGGTTGAGGGCCCATGTGATATGAGAGAATCCCAACACGAACCTGCGATAGAAATTGACAAGGCCCAAGAAGCTCTGAAGTTTTGTGAGTGTGGTTGGGGCTGGCCAGTCACGAATGACCTGGATATTGGTTGGATCCACATGCACACCATGTCGATCAACGATGTATCCTAAGTAATGGACCCTGTCCATGCCGAAGGAGCATTTTTCCAAGTTTGCATATAGTTTGTGTTGCCACAGGGTGTGCATAACCTGTTGAATATGTTGCAAGTGTTTTTCCCAAGTCTTATTGTAGATGAGGATGTCATCCAGATACACCGCTACAAAAGTATTGGTGAAATGTCGTAGGATATCGTCCATCATCCTCATAAAAGTCGTTGGAGCATTTGTCAAACCAAAGGGCATGACCAACCATTTAAAAAGACCTTTTTTTGACTTAAAGGTGGTCTTTCATGCATCTGTATGTTCCATTGGGACCTAGTGGTAGCCAGACTTCAGTTCAATATTACTAAAGTATTTGTCCCCTATGAGCTGATCAAGGAGGTCATCGATTTAGGGAATCGGGTAACGGTTTCGGACTATGATTTTATTCAGGGCTCGGTAATCAATGTAGAGTCACCAGGTCCTGTCTTTATTTTTCACTAGCACGATTGGGCTCCCACAAGGCGATGATCTAGGACATATGTGCCCCTTGTGGAGCAGTTCTTGGATTTTCCTCTTGATCTCCTCATTTTCTAAAAGAGAGCGAAAATAGACTAGCCCATTGGGTAGCGGTGCACCTGGGGTCAGATCAATGGGATGCTTGACCTGGCAGTGCAGAGGTGCCCTGATAGGAGAGGAGAAGATATATGATTATTCTTCCATGACCTTGTCCACTTGCTTCTGTTGTGTGGATAGATCGATCGTAGAGGTTGGATGTGGCTAGAATCTTTCGCTCACTCTGAGAGCGAATCATGAAGAAGAAAAATTTCCCAGTCTAAGAGATGACCTTCCTGCATTGCTTGGCAGAGATCAAGGAAATAACACTAGGAGGGACGGCCTTGGGTATCCTGCACAATTTCCTGTTCAAAGTAATATTAACACTACAAGGCCTAGACTCATATACAACATGACGTTTCCATAAATAAGGTTGGCCCAAAATAACATTACAAACTTCGAGAGGATAAACATCACACAATACTTTGTCTTTGAAGGCCTTGATGTCGTACGACAGTTGACACTGTTGGATGATGCGGAGATCGCTTCCTTGGCAGAGCCATCCAATGGTGTAGGGTTGTGGGTGCGACGTTTTTGGCAGGGCCAACTGCTTGATGACCTCTGATGAGATGAGGTTCTTCTGGCTACCACTATCAATGATGAAGTGCAGCGGAGGGCCTTTTACCCACATCTGTGAATGGAAGAGGCACTCACCTTCTTCTATCTCATCTGGTTCACCATGATGGAGCTTGGTGGTAGCAACAGTGGCACTGGGTTCTATGTCAATGATCTGTCTTCCCTTTTCTGGTTCTGACTCTGAGTCAGAACCCGCATATGATTCAGAGGCTTTCACTTCATCCACCAATGACTTCTTTGAGTGATAGTCAGCGGTGTTATGCCAAGGGCTCTTATGAAAGTTGCACCACTTCTCGGTATCTTTCTTTGTCTTTCATGTGTCCTTATTTGCTTGTGGCTTGGACCGGTTGTCCTGATACTGTCCATTTTTTTTTTCCTTTGTTCTGTGGGTTGGGGCTGCCCCTTCCTATATTTTGTTGTGAGGGGTTCCCAGGCCCAAATTGTCATGTCTTTTGTTTGAGCTTCTGCTCGATTTTGATGGCATATCGGTAGGTCGTGCCTAAGGATGAGATGTCCAGAAATTTGATTTCAGTATGGATGTATCTATGCAAAGCACCGTGATACTTGAGCACCATATGTCGCTATGAATCTTTGACACCCAGCTTGGTGTGCAAGGTATGGAAGATATTTGTGAACTATGGCACTGCTTGGTCTCTTTCTTGCCACAGTGTGGTCCATTTGGTATACAAGTCGTCATAACTTCCGACAGGATAGTATTGTTCCTTAATAGCATCCCTAAAGGATTCCCAGGTGGCTGCAACTGTAAATAATGAGGTTTCCTTTGTTTCCTTTTGCTGATAGAAATTTTTCGACCAATATTTGACATGGGGAACGACTTTGAGGAGTGCAAAAGTAATCTTTTCTCTATTCAAAAAGTTATGGAAAGAAAAATACCCTTCTAGTAGATTCAACCACTTGTCTACAACATCTGCGTCTATCTGAACTTCAAATATAGGAATATCGAATTTGATTTGTACCTTGAAGGCGACGACGCTTCCACTCGAGGAAGATGTGTTGCTTGTTGGTAGCCGTCGAAGGATTTGCACGAAACTATCCATCATCTCGTTCCTCTTTTTTGTGAGGGAATCTTCAAGCAACATTTTCAAAGGATCTCCTGTCCCGTCATCTTTATTTTCTTCTGCCATGAGAGGTAGCTTGGGCGTGCGATAGCTTTTTTCCTCAAGAGAAACAACCTAGAGACCCAATTATTTGTACCTTGACCTCATTGGGGACATGCATTAAGACGACAAGGAGAAAACCGCTCGGATACCACTGATCCATATTTTATGAGAAGAACGAAATGAATACAGATTATTAAAATATGCTTAACACAGAATAACAGAGATACAATAAAAATGGTTTTCTATTCAATAAGGAAATAAGTTGAAACTATAAAATGCAGCGGAAAACAAGCTTGTTGGAATGGTGGTGGATTATCTCTAAGAAGAGATGTGAAGGTTGCGCTCATTCAAAAGAAGATGATTACAATGAGGCTCTGAAGGCCTTTTTACAATAAACAGGAATTTCAAAAACCCTAGACATCCAAAAACCTAACCCTAGGAGATGAAGCGCCAAAAGTCATGTGAGCCACGTTTGGGTAAGTTAGTACATCAACTTCCTGGGGTCGTAACTTTTGCATACGATATCCATTTTAGGGGCACAATATCCCATTGGAAAGGTATTGTCGAGGAAATTCATTTTGGGGGCTCAATCATAGCCTTTGGCTATCATTGAGAATCTCTATCCCGAAAAAAATTCATTTTGTCCTTCAAAATGGCCCTGGAAGTTAAAAACTGCTAAAAATAGTAAATTGCCAAAATTGCCAAAAAACTGTTTTGAGCGAGTTGAAAAAGGTGGGTGGCCACTGATATCCACCTAGATCAGAGTCCCATGAAGGAATATCAGGAGGACATTATGCAGGAAAAGCTACCGCGCAGAAGGTATTGCGCGCAAAATTATGGTGGTCGACCGTTCACAAAGATGCGAAGGACTATTGCCAAAGATGTGATGTATGTCAAAGGGTTGGTAAAACTAATAGATGGGATGATATTCCCTTAATACCACAAGTAACCTTGCAGGTATTTGAAAAATGGGAAATATACTTTGTAGGACTAATTAACCTGCCAGAAAAGAGGTCAGGAGCAAGGTATATCATTACTATGACATAGTATCTAACCAGGTGGGTAAAAGCAACACCAAAAAAAGATTGCAGTGCAGAGACAACAATCCACTTCATGTTTGAGCAAGTGATCACTAAATTTGGATGCCCAAGGATTGTGATGAGTGACCAAGGTACTCACTTCATTAGCAGTACTATTAGGGCTATGACCGAGGAGTTCGAAGTATATCATCAAAATAGTACACCATATCACCCTCAAGCAAATGGAACAGTGAAAGCCTTTAATAAGATCCTATAGAATGCACTGACAAATATCTACAATGTCAACAAGGACGATTGGGACTTGAAGATATCAGCAGTACTATGGGCATACAGGACTACATGCAAAAATTTGACAAGGTATACACCATTCAGGTTGGTGTATGGACAAGAAGTAGTGGTGCCATTAGAGTTTTTGGTACCTAGCCTACGTGTAGCACCAATCACCAACATGACAGAACGAGGCACAATCAAAGAAAGGCTAAGTTAGCTTCTAGAAATGGAGGAAGATAAGATACTAGAAATATTTCACCAAGAGGTACATAAAGAAAGGGACACAGCTTGGCATGACAGACATATTAAAAAGAAGAGTTTCAAGGAAGGAGACCTAGTCTTGGTGTATGAAAGTAAATTTCTTCAGCACCTAGGAAAATTTACAGTACATTGGTTGGGACCATATGAAGTAAAAAATGTCACAGATAGGGGAGTTGTACAATTGAAATATTTAAGAGGTACATAACTCAGAGGAATGATCAATGGTGCTCAACTGAAACTCTACAGGGACAATCGACCTCATAGCACTTAGAAAGTTACCGCGCAGAAAAGAGATGTAAAAAAAAAAAAACGACAAAAAGAGAAAAGTCTGCACTTAGCATAAGACTGACACATTGCGCAACAAGGAAAGGTGAGATAGCATAAATTTGTCGTGCACTTAAAAATACCTACGATATGAAAAACCTAGCTCTATGATAGGATAAATTTGTCATGCATATTGTCTGTAACTCATCTCTATGATATGAAAAACCATGTCTAAGTCACTTTCTCCATGCAACTAACCAAATCCATCTTAACTAGCCTATCATCTCCTCACCTCGACTACTTCCACATCAAGGCACCATGCACACATCGCCCAACTACTAAGTCATATTTTTTCTAACTGACATGTGTAACTCTATGAAGAATCACCTCATCTGAAGGTTGCAATCAACTTTCCTAACAACCTAGCTTGACTCAACTTTTATCCTTGGTGATGCATGACACAAAGGTTTCATGGTGAAAATGTGCCGAGCCAACTACCCTATGACCCAAATTGCACTCTGATATCTCATGTCACGTCGGTGACAAATATCTCCAAATCATCCATCAAATCAATTCTCCACGGTCTTCTTTGATGTGTGATCTATCATGCACTCTAATACTAACTATCATGGTGGTAATAGTGATGAAGATCTCACCAAAATATCTTCAAGTCATCTTTGATACCAATTGTCATGACCCCACAAGTTGCTTTCTCGATTCTTACAATATCATGCACCTCCTAAGGGTGTGCAACACTGTGACCATTCAATCTTAGTGGTCTAACCATCCCAATTCTACTTGGCCTAGACTACGCCTCACTCAAGGTGCACCCATACTCTTCCTTGGGCTTACTCATGTCATCTGTATTCCTAAAAGAGAAAAAATACAAGCGACCCACTAACGCTCTATCTGTGTGTTCTACTTACATCCATACTTAGTTAAATTATGCAATCATCTATTGTTCACACATATAACACAACAATCACATGTAATGGAATGACACAAATATATGAATGTATTGTTCGACACCAACCTTGACTAAAACCCAGGTTTATTTGGAAAATGTAAGTTACAAAGATACAAAGGAACATATAGCTTAGTTACATATATAATGGCCCCAACAATTCTATAGACCACCTCAAAAAACACATGATACCAATTCATGTGATATGTCTCACTGTCTCCACATCCATCCTTCCCAAGCATACTTTTCCCGATTCGCCCTCCGATCGACTCACCAGAACTATGTGGTCGTTTGTGCCTATTGTCGATTCTCCATGCTACTTCTTGCACTTTGTCTCAACTTCTATCCAAAATCCACCCCATACCTCTATCAACACACTGCCCACCGAATTTCACCCCAGACCAATGGATCATTTGTTGCATGGACGTGCCCAAATTTATGTATGACCACCTTTGTTGGTTCTACCCAGATGTGTAATGCACCCACCTCCAGACTTCCATGACACTATTCTAGCTTGTCCAAAAACCCAATTCACCCACTCACCAATCCGTCTCAACAAGACTCGTCGAACTCTGTTGTCACATACTCCCTAAGGAAACACGATTCACCCTAAAGGTGAATCAACTCCTTGGAAGGAGCTCTCCCCTCTACCCCAGATTCAAACCTCAAACCTATTTCTCTACTATGACAAGTTGTGATGTGTTCATTATTGTCTTGCAAGTCTACCCATCCAACATATATATGTTCTCTCCCTATGTGGATAGTCACGTCGTTTGGCTGGGAAGATGCATCGTTCCAACTAAGCATCCTTCCCCTTTCCATGTTATCGTGTCTAGGGCCCGTCGACCCACTGGGCACCCCACAATTCACCATACTCTCTTGTTGCTTGGGTGTGCCAACTCTTAGGGTACCCCACACCTTGCCACACCATGCCCTGCCATGGTGCGTCACTCCATTGAGCACCCACACTCTACCTAACCGACCCATGAGTTGGGTGTATGCTCACTTGACAAGTCGAGCTGACCCATCGCGGTGCCTTCATGCTCCAAGTCCTTGACTTGGCCTATATTTCCTTGTCCACGACACAAGTCACCCACATGCCTGTAGAATTGTGCATGAGGTCACTTGTGTTACAAGGTGCCTTTCCAAGGTGTTGTGGTCAATCCCTTAGTGTGTTGGGTTCCCAAGTTGTCTCAACTCACCAATGTCCATATGCTAAGTTCCTATATAACAATGAGGTGCACTCATCTTCATCTGACAACCCCAAGTTCCGTGTCTCACTTTGGAGAGTGAAGGTGTCGTGTGCACCTTCCTAGAGGAAGGCCTTATAGGAACCACCTAAGGAGGTCTTTCCAGATGTCCTATGATTGACATTCAATGAGGAGGAATCAAATGATGTTGAGATGGTACATCCTAAAGATAATAGAGCTATCCCATTACAAAACGTGTCCCCTGTGCATCTCTCTACAAGTAAGGTCATTTGTGTCTATTCTAGTAACCTTAATATAGTAGTGCAACCTACCAATTTGGAGAAGTTATGAGGTTCAGTGAATTGTAAAAGGGATAAGTTGGGATATAGTGAAAGTATGAGAAGTCATAATAGTACTTATGTTTCTATGAGTGGTACTTAGAACTTGGTAATCCAAATAGGGCCACAAGGATTTATTTTTTCCATAAACCATTTATTAGAATGATTGGGGTGCAATTTAGTCGCACACTTAAACTCCTTGATTTCTCCAATAAAGGTGATGGTGACACAAAGTAGCATCGGTTCTTGTGCAAATCCATATGGAGTGCCTAAAATACTACAACATCTTATATGACATTGGTTGAATTTTAGACAACATTGTGACACTGGGCCTTGCAATGGTACATGAAATATGTCCATAGTACCTCAAT
>SNQJ01S0025708.1:145964-193892 GCA_010110895.2 Picea sitchensis
TATGGATAAAGTACATACAACTATTGTAGAATCTATAAATAGATGTATTATGTCTATGTTAAATTATTCTAAAATGTTTAATGCACAATGTCTTGTATTAATCTTCGAAGTGCATTTGCTTTAATTAGAATAAAGAAGAACTAACTTGATTTGTGTTTGGCCCATAGAAGTGTAGACTGACTAAAAAGTGTCGTGTTAATGAAGGAAATATGGAAAGGAGGTCTCAAATTCGATTGCATCTGAAAGTTAAAAAAAATAATAATTAAATTGAATAAAATTACAACGAGCCTAAATCCATTTTAATGATTAAAAAACACCCCAAGAAATTTCACTCTTCATAAATCCACAGTTAACAAATGATATGGATATTAACTTTTCACTATTGTTTAGTGTTTACATTTACTTTGTTATTCATATTTATTATAGTTTAGTTTGTATATTAAATTTTCACTATTATTTATATTTACTTTGTTGTTAATTATTATCATATCTTGATTTGTAAATTAATAAATATACATCATATTTTTACATGTCAATAATTATTTATGTGGTTAATGTTTTTACTTAATAAAATATTTTTAAAGTATTTTTAAGAATGCTTAATATTATGAATATGTTCAAATATACTAAGAAATGCTCACAAATATGCATTCACTTTGTTGTTAACTAATATCATATTTTAATTTGTACATTAATAAATATATATCATGATGATGATTAACGTTCATTAAGACATATTTGGTTTATCGGACCTTAAGAGGGTAAGGGATTAGTTTTGTTGAGCTAAAAGGTTAGGAAGGTTGGTACTCTGACAAATATTTTTAAATTGAGATCTAATGTGGGTATAAGGTGGACAATCTAAAAGAATTTTGTTTTCATCTTCAACCTTCTTAGTGTCACAACGCTGACACACTCTTTCATCCCATGTTTCACTTTGGAGCTAGTGAGAATTTTTTGTTGGAATAATTCTTACAATAGAATTGGTTTGAATTTGAGTTTGTTACGGATAGTTGAGATATTATCTCAACTATCTAGATTGTGTAGTTAAGATAGTTATCTATATTAAGTTACTTGTAATTGTATTTATATTGTGATTATACGTAATGAAAAATAGTTTTGATGTGTATCTTGATTTGCAATTTGGTATCAGAGTGAGTGCTCTGGGTTATCTCCCTCATGGGAGGGCCCAATAAGATGTGAGTGTGTATAGGTGAGTGTTGAATTTTTTTCCATAAGTATGTGAAGATTTATGTATGCATGTGTGAGCGAGGTTGTTGAAGGATATATGCGGGCGTGGAGGAGCCATCATCTAAGAAGAATACATTGTTGTCAAAATCATTGTCAGTGCTACATCAACGTTGAAACCTTTAGGAGAAAGGATCCTCGCAGTCAAAGAAGAGAGGGAAGCCATCATCTGAAGATAGTGAATTGATCAAATTGTGGTAGAGCTTCCTGCCCACCGTCCAATAATGATCTTGCGATCTGGTTTTTGCACTACAGAGTTCCTATGTGTTTCCTAGTGTGAAATTTGGTGTGACTGCATCGGATAGAAGCCCGCCCTACCGTTAATTTTCTATAAAGAATAAATTTGTCATCATTGTTGTGGGAACCTTGCCTACTGGTTTGATTTTAGATAAGGATCCATATCTTAATATCCACTACTACCTTGTGGCCAGAGAAGGGCGTCGTCGAATCTTTCAATATGCCAATATATTTTGTTGTTGTGTGTGTGTTTTTTTTAGCTTCCAGTTAGAGCCTCCAAGATAATCCACGGAGGAGAGCTTGCGGTTATTGTTGTGTAGGGATCCGCAATTGAAGCAAGAGCTCTCGCAAAGTTTTTCTGTTCCTTTTCTGCATATCGGTGACTGCGTGGAAAAAAAGCAAGTGAATTTGAAATTCATTGAAACAGGAATCAATGTAATGATAGGTATTCTTGGTACAGAGGTGACCTTGAGAGAATAAGCGTAGTCCAAAGATCCAAAGGTAAATTTGTCTTGAATCTTTGTTTATCTTTCAAAATTTAGGGTATCAATCACTAGCAATGTCTCGATTTTGAAATCATTAAATTTTCATGTTGAATACTCAATTGGAGGATTCTATTATATGGGTAAACAAAATGGATAGGTCACGAATTTGGCTATAGATCAGTTGTTCACAACTCCTCCACCCTCTAACATCGGAAGATCACCACTCTCAATTTCCAGTGCTTCAAACTCCTCGCAAACACTTATCACTAACTTCTTTAAACTAGGTAATTTCTTTGTTCCCAATCTCTTCAACGATCTACACAACTGTATATCTATATCTTGGAGTTCAGGCATTGACACAACAGATGATCCCATCATACTTTTTAACCTGTCTAATTGACGAAGCATCAGGCTTTTCAACATTGGAAAGCCCCTGCCTACAATTCCATTCCTAATTTCACAAGCTGGAAGATGGAAGCCGGAAGCTCCACATGTCGTCCAATATTAGAAGAAATTTATTTTCTCCGAGCAATGCAGACAATTTCATCCTCCTTAAATCATTGTCAGAACTTCCCTCCAGCTTCAAATTAAGTGTCTCATCAATAGAGGCCTGCAACTTTTCAATATGATACTGCTGAGAAATTGTAAGCCAAATTACCACATCAAAAGTACCACTCCCCTTTTTGTAATTGTTGTAGACGAGCCTGAGAAATGACGTCTTGCTGACACCCCCCATGCCATAAACACCGATCATCCGAGCTTGGGGATGAGCTTCACTATGAAGATGGTCCTTTTGGGACATACTCAATGCCAAATATGTGTATGTGAATACAATATCACATAGATTATTTTATTTATACTCGAGAGATAATGATAATGATATATGTGAATGGGAATACAATATCACATAGATTATTTTATTTATGCTCCTAAGATAATGATAATGATATAGGTGAAGAAGAAGAGATAGTGGTAAATTGTTATGCAAGGGCTTGACAATAGAGCCTAAGATTGAGAAGGCTTGTAAACCCAACATATGAGAATGTTAAATTTATATTGGTAACCCTATGAGCTTCAAAATATCAATGAAGGGCAATGTAATGACCTATAAACCTTGAATAAGATCATCAAAGTTTTTACTTCATAGGAGTTTCTCCATTATTAAATAAGATTCTAATTCAAATAAAGAAAATAACCACTTAATTTATACCCAATTAACATTAAAAAAAATAACTTATATTTTGATATAAAAAATAAAAATTATAAATTAAATATATATAACATAAATTACATTAGTGTATAAAATTAGTCATATATACAACAATATTAACCATAATATATTATACTAATTTTTAAAATTAAATCATTAAAAAAATTATATTATCATATAAATAACCATTATAAATTGTTTTTAAAAAAATATAAATTAAAATTAAAATTAAAATTATTAAAAACAAATTAATATGAAAATGAAAGTGGATAGATGACTTCATTTAACTTTTATAAATACTTTATCAGTGATCTAACCTTATTTTCATATATGAAACTAAATATGTGAAGGAGGATGAAGCTAGGGTTTACTCGACCCTTCACAGAGGATGACAGCTAGAGGTCTGGTTTGGGCTTCTGGAGGATGTTGGGTTGATGTGATCAGGGACAATTAATGGAGCCTTGGTGGCTTTGGGGGAGGAGCCACTTTAAAGGCTAAGAGGTGAAGTGGAGGTAGGAGGGTAGGGGCTAGGATAAGTGTGATTGTCTATATCTAGGGTTGAGCTGGTGTCACACAAATGTTATGATGACTGGAATAGGGGTCCCATTGGTGGATCTAGTCGAGGAGCACTGGTGGAGCCAAAGTGGACTATACAAACCTGAAAAGGTGTACAAAGAGGAATTAATGTGGTACAAAAGGAATTTAAGTCTTGTGGTTGGGAGGGTCAATAAAGTGGAGTCTGAGTGGGCTTTTCATACCAGTGAAGGGACACTTGGCGAGCATGTGGGCGATTCATTGGAACTTAGACCCATTGATGTCATAAATTACTTGTTTACTTGGGAATCAGAAAGGGGAGGGAAGTCTAATGCAGTGGATGTTTGTGCTGCAGGGCATTCTTTGCAGAAGGCTATGGTGGGTAGGCAGGGAAGTAAGCTGGAGGGAGGAAAGGTGTGTCTTTCAGCAGTACAAGGAGAAGGTTTGAGGGGTTGAGACTGCGTAGGGGGTAACAACTTTATTTCTTTCTGACTCAAGTAGGAGGGAGTGGCGGGGAGTCTAGGTAGACTAAGGTGGGCAGCGGTGGAGAGGTCGTGGCAATGAAAGGAGTGAAGTCTGGTGCTGGATGTGGGGGAAGTGCATGCCTTTTTAGCAACAAAGGGGAGGCAAAGCATAGTGCAGGTCTTAAGGGGTGGAAAGTGAAAAAAATCAAACCAGTTGTAATGCTGGGCAGAGATATAGGGATGGATGAAGTGGGAAACTTTTCTATGAGAGGTCTGGTGGGTAGATTTGGATATTGGGCCATGGGGGTGAAATATATTCATGCTCGGGTTGAGGACAATTGGGGTCCACTGTTAGGATACTTGTCGGAGAGGCTTATACTATTGAAAGGTTGGTTCTGCTTTCTGTTTAGAAATACAGAAGATGCAGAGTTGATTTTGCGAAAGGTATGGGTGGTAAATTCGGGAAGCTTGATGTTAAAACATTGGCACCTAGCGTTTAATCCAGAAAAAGAGATCATTAGGTATAGACACATGTGGGTTTTATTGCCAGGTTGTTCGTTAGAGTTGTGGATCTTGGAGGCATTTAAAGCTATTGGAAATTCAATTGGGAAGTTTTTGCATGTTGATTCAAAACATTTGGCTAGTTTTGACCGGTGGATGGGAAAGATATTGGTAGAAATGGATACTTTTGAAGGGTTACCAGAGGAGATTTTTATTGATTGGCGAGGTCTTTTGGTTCAGCAATGTCTGGACTACACTGGAATTCCATTCCATTGTTCTGGGTGCAAGGAGACATGCCATCTGTGTTATCAATGCGCAGGGGAAATTTCTCACAAGTCATCTCATGATGAAGGGGTTTCAAAGCCGGTTACTAGTGAAAAGGCAAAAGAACTGGAAGCTTGGAGCGATAGTTTTCACTCCCAGGTAGTGGACAACGTCGCTGAAATTGGTAAGTTACCACCCTGCTCCACTAATTTTACTTCTAAACAGTCTGTCATTAATAATTCTGGTATGTTGGGATTAGTAACGGAGCCCCTAAATGTAGTGCTATCCACTAAGGGAGGGATAGGGAATGAGGATAATCCTATTGTGGGGGAAATTACATTGGACCATAGGGTTCAAAGTAGGCTCTGTGATTCAGATGCAAGTTTAGAAGAGAATTGTGGTTCTGGGAGTCCTGTTGAAGGAGTGGGTGTTGGGTGTTCGAAGGAAGGATGCATGTTGGATGAGGAGGTATTGACTACGGTACAGTTGTGTGAGTAGGGGAAGGGGGGTGGGGGCACTATTTTTGAATGAAGGAGTAACCGATATATTTTTTAAGGGAGGTTCTATAGGGGTAAGGGAAGATTTACTTACTATGGATATGGAAGCCTGACTTTCGTAGGAGGGGGGGTTTCTCGGGAGGGGATCATTGTGGATTTTTCTCTTCTGCATAGTTTAATGGTTTATGAGTTGTTTAAGGGGGGTAGGTATTAGATCAATCCTACACTATCTTCGAGTCTATCTGGAGATAGTAGAATGGCTGGTTTGGAAGGGAAGGGAGCGACTAGACAAAAGTATTCTCATTGTGATGGGTGTGTCAGGGCAGTTGAGGAATACATAGAAGTCATGAATACTGATACTATTGAGGATCTGATTGTTATGTCAGAAGTGGAGGATTATTTACTAAATTTTATACCGTCCTATTGGGAGGTATTAACCCATTCGCCGCTACCATTTTATGCTGGTGGCGAGATTTTATCTAACCCTGGTTAAAATATTGGGAAGGTGGAGGGGGCTAGGATTACTTTGACTAGTGGTCTGGGGGGTGAGGATGCACTGCTAAAAGGGGCGGTACTAGGTGGTTTGGAAAAGGACTTCTCTTTGATAAGAACTAGGAGTGTAAGGAAACTGGGGAAAGAGAATGAAAACCTAACTTCGAACAGTCTTTTGGGATTAACTGGTCCTAGGGCTCTTAGAGCTCAGAAAGCCCTGGAAAGGGTGAAAAGATGATTATGGAAACCCTGAATGTGAGGGGGGTGGGGAGGCCCATAAAGACACTAACCCTCAAAAGGGTTTTAGAGAAAACAAATCCAGATGTTTTATTTATACCGGAAACCATTGTCTACGAAGCTAAAGCTAGAGAATTTTTTGTTAAACTGCTCCCTAATTGGTATTTTTGTGGGGTGGACTCTATTGGTCTCTCTGGAGTATTTCTAACATCTTGGAATCCTTGCAAGGCTGATTTTGCTGCGTTTTTTACTCCTGTAGGGATATTGCTGGAGGGTGTAGTTAAAGATTTAAATTTAAATCTGAAGTTGATCAATTGTTATGGACCTTATGCTGACAGAGAGGTATTTTGGAAAGGCATTAAAAGGGAAGGGATATTGAATGAGGATAACCTTATTTTGGGGGGGTGATTTAAATTTCACCACTTCGAGTAGGGAATTTTTGGGTGAACATTCTAGGGTGGATCCTTTACAACTATATTTTAGTCAGTTGATTCAACTTGGAGGGCTGGTGGATGTTGAGCCTTTAAAGTTTCTTCCTACTTGGAGGAATGGAAGGAAAGGACATGATTAGATTGCAAAGAGGTTGGATCGTTTCTTGGTATCTGAGAAATTAGTGTCGTCAGGAATCAAATACCGCTCTTGGGTGTGCAATGTTAAGATATCGGATCACATGCCTGTGATTTTACACTTGGACAAGGGAATGACACCGCCAGCTGTCCTTTTAAATTTAATGCAGTTTGGCTTGAGGATCCAGATTAAAAAAACTTAGTTAGAACCAATTGGGCTGAACTGTTGGGGTCAGAGGTACTAAACCCTATGGAATCATTGGTCAAAAAGATTAAGAGGCTCAAGGCTTTGGTGGTTGACTGGGAAAGAAAGAAAAAGGTTGAAGCTAAGGAAGAGATGGTACAGTTAGAATTGGATTTGAATAAGTTATACTCAGATTTTCCTAGAGGCTTTGAGAAGGAGGAAGACAAAATAATGGTGCTTGATAAAGAAAAGAGGAAACAAGATCTTCTAAGACAGGAGGAGGAGACTTGGAGGCAAAAGATTAAGGCTAATTGGTTGGCAACAAGTGACAGAAATACTAAATTTTTTCATGCTTATGCAAGTTCAAGAAAACAAATCAATACCATTTGGGATATTACTAAGGAAGATGGAACTATTATATCTAATAAGTTAGATCTTCAAAGGAGGTTGTAGACTATTTTCAGAATATTTTTAAGGCACATACAGATTTGGACATATCAGAGCAACTTGCAGTATTAAGGAATTATTCGAGATTGTTTACAGAGGAAGAGGGTATTAGATTGGTTGATCCAGTTACTCTAGCAGAAATTTTGTCAACATTAAAAGGTTTTAAGTGCTCAAAAAGTTCTAGGCCGGATGGCTGGACTATAGAGTTCTTCTGGGCTTTTTTTTATCTCTTGGGTAATGAAATATTGGAGATGGTGGAAGATTCTAGGAGAATTGGTAGAGTGTCGGGTGCTTTGAATGCTACATTTATTGAGCTTATCCCAAAGAGTGACAAACCAGACTCATTTGGAGGGTTTAGGCCTATTGCCTTGTGTAATCTGGTGTACAAGATCATTACTAAAATTATTGTTGCTAGAATTAAAAGCTCACTCTCTGTTGGTATTTCAAAGGAACAAATTGTTTTTTTAGAGGGTAGAAAAATTACTGATGCTATTGGAGTTGTACAGGAAGCACTACACAGTATAAAGGTGAAAAATATTAAAGCACTGGTCCTAAAATTGGATTTGGTAAAGGCATATGATAGGGTGGATTGGGGTTTTCTCAGGCTTGTTTTATTACAGGTGGGCATAATTTTAGAAGAAACTGACTGGATTTTGGGGTGTGTGTCTTCAACAAACTTTGTTGTGATGAATAATGGGAAACCCACTATCTTCAAATCTTCAAGGGGTTTAAGGCAAGGTTTCCCTTTATCACCTTTACTTTTTCTCCTTGTTATTGAAGGCTTGAGAAGAACTATACAGGAGAAGGTTAGGGATAAGAAAATTGAAGGTGTTCCTGTGGATAGAGGATTAAGTATTACTCATTTTATGTTTGTGGATGATGTAATATTGTTTGGGATTGGTAGAGTATATGAATGGGAATTTTACAAGGAGGTACTAGAGTTATTTTGCAAGGAAACATGGACGGCTTTCAACCCTCAAAAGTTTGTGTTCTTAGAAGTTGGGTGGGATGTTGAAGGTCTTACTTTATTGAAGGGTCTCTTTCCTTTTGAATTTAAGCCTATATATGCAGTATTTAAGTACCTAGTGTTTTACATTAAACCAAATTGTTATACTAGAGCTGACTGGAATTGGTTAGAGAAAAAATTTGAAAAGAGGATAATGTGTTGGAGTCATAGGTGGGTTTCTTTAGGAGAAAGAGTCATTCTAGTAAAAATTGTTCTTGAAAGTATTTATGTTTATTGGCTCTCTTTGGATAAGATACCTATAAGTGTACTTAATATTATTAGAAGGAGGATGTTTAGTTTCCTGTGGTCTGGCAAAAAAGAAAAGGAAGGAATGCATCTGACAAATTGGAAAAATCTTGCTAAACCTAAAAAGACCGGTGGGTGGCGTATCAAAAATATCTTATCTTTGGGAAAGCCTCGGTGGAAAAAAGTATGTGGAGATGTCTTATGTTTCCTAGTCTTTGGCATGAAGTGATAATGAAAAAATATCTTAAAAATAAAAACTGTTGAGGAGTGGTTCAGGCAGGGGAGAAAAAAATGAAATGGTACTTCAAATATTTGGAGAGCCCTTACCTCTTCATTAACTATAATAACAGATTGGTTGGTGTGGAAGCTTGGGAGTGGGAGTGACATCAAAATTGGAGCTGGACCTATGGTTGGGTCACACACTTTTTATAAATTATCAAGGAATCTTATTTTAACTTTAAAGGCACAAGGGATTGAATACCATGCACATGCAAAATCTTAGCTTTATAAGGTGGAAAAAGGTAGAATCTTTAGGGTTGGAAGGAGATCTAAAAGATGAATGGAAAAATTACATAAAAGGTTTGGTGAGTTCTAGAATTGAACTAAATTATGAGAAAGATAGGTTATTTTGGTCTTGGGATACAAAACAAGGACAAGTAAATGCCAAACAAGCCTATAAAGTTCAAGTGTTGGAGGGCAGGGAGGAAGAAACAAAATACTAGTATTCAGAGATATGGGAGTGGCAGTTACCTTTAAAAGTTAAACTTTTTATCTGGTTATTGTTGGAACAAAGAATACTTACTTGGGATAACTTGATCAAAAGGGGTTTTTTTGGTCCTAGTATTTGTGTTTTGTGTGGGAAAAGTGAAGAAATTGTGTCCCATATTTTTGGGGATTGCAGCTTTATAAATGGTATTTGGCAGACTATAACAAAGGAATTAAATTTGGACAATAGCTGGCAAGGAGGTCATATTGTGGATAGTTTACAAAATTGGATAAGGGTAAAGGATAATTGGAAATAAATCCCATGTTTTATTTTCTAGGAGGTTTGGAAGCATAGGAATTTGGTTATTTTTGAAGACCATCCAAAAAATCAAGTTAGAGTATGTAACTGTATTTTGTAGGATTTGGGAGAACAAAAATTTGCACAGGTCACTAACCATAAAAGGATTGATAGGCCACCCATAATTGATTGGGACTTGGCAGTATGGTTCTTTGATCATTGTGACCTGGTCAACAATGCACCACATCTACTCAATGTGCCACATATACTCAGTTGTCCTCTTGGTCAACAGATCATTGGTGGTGCGGGAATGAGGGTTGTATTTCTATGTTCCAATGGCCATGTGAGGGAATTTGGACACACTAGTGTTTTTATGCCACGCAGGATGGATAATGGCCATGCTATCAAGCATAAGCCAGGGATTTTAATCCTCAAACCCTAACATCCCACATCAAATGGTGAGTAGGGAGGAATTCGGTCTCTGTTGATGATGGTGAGTAGAGAGGAATTAGGTATTTGTTGATGAGGAAGCCACTAAGGAGAAATAAATAGGAGAGGTACCTACTAAATGCTTTTCCAACGAGAGAGGTTGTGGACCAATCCTTGATTTTCCCCTTCTATTCCAGAGTATTCCTACTAATGGCCTGTGGAACATGTTGAGAACAGAGCCATGAAATGTGGGAACTTCGGATTGCAACAAGATTACTGGAAATGGACAGTCATATACCTCCACAAAAGGAACATGTGGGAGTTCCTTGACTAAAGAACCAGGGTTGGCTGGAGAAGCAGGGTCGTAGCCAAGACCAAAATTATAAATAGTGTAGAAAACCAAGGTTGACAGGGGAACTAAGGTCGTAGCCATTACTGAAATTACAGACAGTGTAGAAGTTGTATTGAATGGGGGCAGTGACTTGACATGGTTGAGGAGACGTGTCCTAATCAACAAATAAATGAAATGCATAACAAATGGAGTGATAAGGTGGATTTTCCTTATTGACAACTGGAGTGATAAGGTAGTTTTCCCGGTTGACAAGTTTTTCCTGTTGACAAGTTCTAGGAAAAACCTTTTCCTATATACATGCCTTATGCATAATTATTCACACTCATCGAATATGATAAAAAGAAGTTCAAAATATAATTATTCACACTCATCGAATATGTTAAAAAGAAATTCAGAATATAATTCAACTCTGGTCTTAAGGGTCTCACCAGATATAAATTAACTTTATTCCAATAAGACAATAATAAGTGGCTTTGACTTAAGATATAGATCAGTGTCCATGGTTTCTCCCTCGAGTTACCTTGCTTTTTTGTGTGATTGCTTTAATTATGCTACTTAGTGTAAGATTTTAACAAAGTCTATATCAACAAATTATTTCAATGAATATATATAGATGTGAGTAACCTCTTGTAGAAGCATAGAAGGATTGTATAGGGATTATTTTCAAAATTTTATTCCGATAAATTTGTTTTATTGGGGAGAGGTTGTTAAGAAGGTTTTTTGGCTCTGAAATGCTTAGGGTTTTATGCACACCGTGGAAGCACGCCCTGGTACCTTCATACCCTCTCTGCACAAGCCTAGCACAACCAGCCCTGCCACACCCCTTGACACAACAAAATGAGAGAAGACAAAGAGGTGAAAATCCCCTCATACTAGAACGCAACAACAAATGAGACGAACAAATCCCGTGCAAGTTGATCGCCCTTCAAACCCCGTCGCACCTACGAGACCAATTTCTGCAAGATGAGATGAATGGAGGAAAAGGAACGGGCATGGATGTGCGGAGTCATCGCATCCAAAAGATGCTCGGGTCTGGATACCCATAAAATGCATCCCACAAGCACCGGTAGCACCCAAATATGTCATAAAATCAACTAGAGTAGGGGATCACACAGAGTTCATGAGAGACCATGCTCTAATCAACAAATTTCTGGGTCTTTGGCCCTCGAAAAAGTACCTTGCACGATGGATCAAGACTTGGTGGACTCCCAAAGGAGATTATGAGCTCCAACTAAGCTCTAAAGGGTTCTTCACAGCAATTTTATACAACTTGGAAGACAAGGACCACATCTTCGAAAGTGGACCATACTTCTACAACTCAGCGGGTCTGTACTTGCGCTTTTGGACATAACTCTTCTGCCCCAAAAAGGAAGACTTTGCTTATGCCCTGGTATGGATTTGTCTCTATTCCATGCCTCAAGAGTTCTGGTTAGAGGAAGTTTTAATGGGTATTGGAAATAGCCTAGGCAAACATGTCAAGTCCTCAGAGGCCACCAAGCAAAGAAAATACACAATTTATGCAAGAATATGTGTTTATATGAATATCTCAAAATCTCTACCTGGTTCAGTAACCTTGGAATATCAGGATGAGGAATGGGCCCAAACCATAGATTATGAACATATCCCATTTTGTTGTCGTAAATGCCATGAACATGGGCATATCTTCAGGGATTTCCCTCTCAATGCTCCAACCAAACCAAAAGCTGAGGAGAAACTGAAGGACAAGTTCAAATAGGTTCAAAACCACAAAAGACAAGCACAGAAAAAACCCAACAACAATGGTGGATGAAGGAACTCAAACACCAACTCTTTTGAAGCCCTCAACCAGCTTCTGAGATGACAAGTGAGAGTGTGTGTAATCCTCGATGGGGATTCACCTCTATTTATATAAGACTAGACACAACAATAGGTATGTCTCTTGGCACAATAGGGCCAACCTCAATAAATCAGTAATATAGTTAATCATTACATAAATATTAATTATCTTTCACATATGGTGGGGCCAACTTGTACCCTTTACATCACAATTTGGGTTACAAGTAAATATTACACTCATAAAATATAGCAAGGGATCCACATGTCCACTAGTGCTCAGCCACTAGGGACACATCCACCTATTCTCAGCCACAAAGATGTCATAATCAACAGATCTCTATCTCAACTAAGTCCACAAGAGAATCATTTGGAGTACCATCTCAAGCAGAATCAACTGAGTCCATAGGAGTACAAGGCAAGAGACCATCTCAAGCTAACTCAACATAGTCCAGAGAAGTACAAAGAAAGAGACCACATGTCATAACAACTCAGTCCAGATTCTGACGCACACCCATCACATGGGCACACCCAACACTTGGGCTCTCACTCACAGATGTCTCAACTTAGTCTAGAGGATAACGATCAGGAGGATGTCTCATGAAGCTGCAATCATCAACACTCCCTCTCAGCTAGGGAGGCATTCTCCACCAGGCCAAGTCTCTCACGGAAGTACTCAAATTTCATCCTAGCAAGTGGTTTGGTGAAGACATATGCAATCTGCTCATGTGTATAAAGATACTGCACATGTACTGCTTTCCTTTGCACCATATCTTTGATATAATGGTATTTGATCTCAATGTGTTTCGATTTATAGTGAAACACAAGATTCTCTGAGAGCTTCACACAGCTCTGGTTAGCTCAATGGATAATAGTGGAATCCATCTCATGACCAAATAAATCTGCAAGGAGCTTTCAAAGCCACACTGCTTCACAACCTGCCACACTTAACGCTATATATTTTGCTTCTGCGGTACTCAAGGCCATAGATCTCTATTTCCTGCTGCACCAGGAAACCATGGCATATCCCAAAGTAAAACAACAACTAAAAGTGCTCTTCTAGTCCACTATGCTCCCTTCCTAATCTGCATCAGCATATCCCTGTAATCTCATGTCTACACCAGAGGCATATCTTAGGCCATATCCAATTGTGCCTTGTAGATATATCAATACATGCTTCACTGCTATCCAGTGAGTCTGTCTCGGCTGACTCATGAACTGACTGAGTACATTCACTGCATAGCATACATCAGGTCTAGTGTTAACCAAAAACATCAATGATCCAATCATTTGTCGATAAAGGTGTGGATCAATCTCTCCTGAATAAGTAGAAGCCTCATTCATTTTCTTTAGATCCATCACCATCGGTGTAGGCATGGATTTGCAGTCTGTCATACCGAATTTCTTCAATATCTCCACTATATATTTTCCTTGGCTCAGGAAAGTCTCATCATTCCTTTGCCATATTTCTAGTCCCAAGAAGTAGTCAATCATACATGTTAGGATATTTAGACACTTAGGAGTTAGTTAAGATCTACTTGGTCTACTGTGTCATTAGGTAAAAGTGTGTTTCTTAGTGTGTTTCTTTAGTATGCATTAGTATGCATTTGTAGTTAGGAAATCCGATGGTCACGATATGTTCCCGACATAGAGTGATCCAACGGTTCATACTCTCCTCGATCTTAATGGCCATTGATCCATGGCTTAACACCTGATTGGTCCATGATCTCTATTTAAAGAGAATGGAGGGTCATTTGTCGATGATTGATTGTGAGAAACTCTCTTGTAAAATCTCTCTGTAATCTTTTTCTTTTGCATTAATAAACTGCTCCAAGTGGTCGTGTTGGTTGGGGCCGTGGATGTTTCCCCATAGGGGTTTTACCACGTGAAAAAATCGGTGTGTTGATCTTTGATCAAGTCATCAACATAAAGGACAAGGATTATGAGATGGCTTCCTACTTTCTGGTAGTGACTCAAAACATTTAAACCATGTGAAAACTAGCCTTAAGAAGAAATTTGAAATGACATACTTAGGCTTTTTTCACTATTTCCTTGGCCTCCAAGTTTTTCAAACCAATGACGGAATTTTTATTTCCCAGTCTAAGTATGCTTGTGACCTTCTTCGTCTCTTTCACATGGATTATTGTAAACCAACCCCTTCTCCTTTCCAGTTTGGAGTCAAGCTTACTGCCACCTGTACTTCTCCTGAAGTTGATGCCACCCTATACCATCAGTTAGTTGGTAGCCTCATATACTTGAATTATACCCGTCCTGATCTTTCCTTTGATGTTGGTCTTCTTGCCCACTATATGCAAACACCCCATGAAAGACATTGGAAAGAAACTAAAAGGATACTTCGCTATGTCCATGGTACAGTTCAATTCAGGATACATTACAGTTCGGAAGGGACTCCTTTATTGGCCAGTTTCACTGATTCAGATTGGGTCGGTGACCCTGATGATTGGAAGTCTACTACAGGTCATATTTTCAGCCTTGGTTCAGGACCTGTCACTTGGGCCTATAAGAAACAATAGGCTATTTCACTTTCTTCAGCAGAAGCAGAGTACCGAGCAACGGTAAATGCAAGTCAGGAAGCCTTGTGGCTTCAACAAATCCTTTCAAAGTTTGGATTCGAGTAACAACATCCGACCAACCTTTGGTGCGACAATAAGAGTGCCATCAAGCTCACCAAATACCCAATTCAACATCAGCGCAACAAGCACATCGAGCTACACATGCACTTCATCAGAAAGCTCATTCATAATCAAGTTATTGAAGTGCTCTTTTTCCCTACAGAAGATCAAGTTGTAGACATTTTGACAAAGTCTCTTACAGAAGCGAAGTTTTCCAAACTTCGATCTATGTTAGGAGTTCAGGAAGTTGTCATTAAGGGGGGATAGGCTCTAATTCCTCCTTCCTTCTCCTATTGTGTCAACATTGTAAATCCTTCAATCCTATCCCAACTTGTTCTTAAGGGGGGATGTTAGGATATTTAGACACTTAGGAGTTAGTTATGATCTACTTGGTCTAATGTTTCGTTAGGTAAAAGTGTGTTTCTTAGTGTGTCTCTTTAGTATGCATTAGAATGCATTTGTAGTTAGGAAATTCAACGGTCATGATATGTTCCCGACATAGAGTGATCTGACAGTTCATACTCTCCTTGATCTTAACGACCATTGATCTATGGCTTAGCACCCGATTGGTCCATGATCTCTATTAAAAGAGCATGGAGGGTCATTTGTTGATGATTGGTTGTGAGAAACTCTCTTGTAAAATATCTATGTAATATTTTTCTTTTGCATTAATAAACTGCTCCAAGAGGTCGTGTTGGATGGGACCGTGGATATTTCCCCGTAGGGGTTTTACCATGTGAAAATATCAGTGTGTTGATCTTTGATCTGGTTATGTGAGTTGTTACTAAAGGTGTTCTTCCTCTGTTGGAATACCTTTGTTGTCGAACAATACCTAGATCCTTCATCTCAAATTCAGAGTTCAATGCACGCTTGCATTCAATAATAATACTTTCTAAACTGGTGAGCAATAAATCATCAACATACAGGACTAAAATAAGGCACTTGTCACCAACAATATGATAATATAGGTTTGGATCAACAACATTCTTGTTGAAGCCAAAAGTCATCAGAAATACATCCATCTTCTCGTACCAAGCACAAGGTGCATGTTTTAGTCCATAAAGGGCTTTCTTCAACCTACACACATGAGATTTCTGCTCATGTATCACGAATCCTTCTGGCTGCTGGATGTAAACCTCTTCCTCAATCTCACCATTGAGAAAGGCTATATTTACATCTATTTGATGTAGTCTCCAACCCATGGATGTTGCTAGGGAAATTATCATATGGATGGAAGTGTATCGAGCTACAGAAGCAAATATCTCCTCATAATCAATTCCCTCCACCTAAGAGAATCCTCTGGCCAAAAATATTGCGTTTTACTTCTTGACACTTCCATTAGCTGCATGCTTGATCTTATAGATCCACTTGGAAGTCACTACAAACTTCCCTTCCAGTGTCGGAACAATATACCACACATAATTCTTCATGATGGAATGATACTCTTCTGTCTTGGAATCTTTCCAAACCTGCTGACCTGCTGCTTCTCCATGACAAGAAGGCTCAATATCAATGATGTTGCTCATGGCTGAAATATAGCTCAAAAATATCTGTGGTTTATTTCTCTCTCAGAATGTGCCTCGAGGAGCTACATGTCCCTCTGCCTCATGAAGAGTCTGTCGAGCCCAGACATACCTTTTATGTCCTACTGCAATGTCTCTGGGAACATCAACTAGAGCTACTGGATCAACTGGATCAATGTATGTCTCCCTTTGAACTGCTCAATATGTCTCTGACCAAGGATGTAGATCCGGTATGCCTTCTAAGATTCACTGTAGCCCACAAATGTACCCTTTCTGCCTAAAGGATCTAGCTTGGTCCTCTTCTCCTTGGGTATATGAAAGTATACTGGACACCCAAATATCTTGAAGTGTCAAACCTCAGGCTTCACTCTGGTGAAGGCTTCTCCAGGAGTCATGTTCTTCAAAATCTGATGAGGAATCCTGTTCTGAACATACACTGCTGACATTGATGCTTCTTCCCACATAATCATAGGTAGATTCTGATCATGTATCATTGCTTTGGTTGCCTCAATAATGGTTATGTTCTTCCTCTCTGGAACCCCATTTTGCTGAGGGTTATAAGGAATGGTGTGATCCCTATTGATCCCTTCCTCAATACATAAATCACCGAAATCCATGGAGGTATAATCTCGTCCATTATCTAATCTCAACACCTTGATCCTCCTCCCGGTCAGGTTCTCAACCTGAGATTTAAATTCTTGAAATCTCTCAAGGATTCCATCCTTGATATTCAAGAAGTAAATCCATGTCTTCCGAGAGTGATCATCGATGAAGAGCACATAGTACAAATATCCATTCAAGGAAGCAACAGTCATGGGTACACACACATTGAATGTATCAAGTCCAAGATCCCCTTGGATCTATTGTCATTGCTAAAGGACCCCTTGACATTCTTTCTAAGAGTACAACCACTACAAACACCATCATGCTAAACATGTATCTCTGGGAGGCATGTTACCATCTTCCCCAGAGCGTGAAGGGCTCTATAATGGATATGATAAAGTATCCTATGCCATAGCTCGCTCAAACTGATAGTATCATGTAACAGGGCTTGGACTGGTCGGATGCTCAATCTGTATAAGTTGTTTTCTTGAACACCAATCACTTGGGAATAATTCATATGTGAGTTCTTTTGCCATGAAAGAACCTTTTCATTCAAATAAGGTAACCTTGTAGCCTTTATCTTCTAAGGAAGAAACATAGACAAGGTTTCTTTTCATCCTAGGTACATATAGTACCTCACTCAACTGAAGGGGTATGTCAGAATCTAGTTAGAATGTAAAAGTTCCAACCCCTTTCACATTATATCTGGCATTATCTCCAAGTAAAACGTGTAGAATATACTCTTTCTCAACAAGGTCTGTCAAAAGATCTCTATATCCAGTCATGTGCCTGGAGGCACCACTGTCAATTAACCAAATATCATTATCTGTAGGAACCATACCTGAAAGTATTGATATGAAGAAGAAGGCTTCATCTTTTATGTCTTCATCTCTCTGATGTGGATCTGGATCAACATCAGTAGTGGAGGTAAGTTGTATTTCTTTCTTCCTTCTAGGACAATCTCTCGCAACGCGTCCATACTTGTCACATATGAAACACTGAATCTTTGATTTGTCTCTTCTATGTTCATGACCTGAAGCTGATGAAGTCTTCTTGTCTTTGAATTCTTTGTTGAAACTTCTTCTATTTATTCTTTTTCCTTTCTTTGTATGAAAAGCAAGAGCATGATTGTCATCATAAGGGGAGTCTTGCATTCCTCTGGCTATAAGTCTGATTTCCTCCTGGGTATAGTCTATCCATAGATAATCAAAATTAGGTAGTTCTGCTCTACCACTAATAGTTTGAAGAAATGGTTCTCAGTGTCTTAGAAGAGCATTGATAGTGGTTAAGACAAGTTCTTTGTCTAATATAGTTTCTCCAATGGAACCCAACTGATCTCTGATCTCTGAATTTTTCACGAGGAAGGTAGCAACGGTGTCTGATTTTGTCATCTTGATATTTTGAAGTTGGACCTTCAATGTAAGATCTCTGAGGGTGTTGTTACTCTCAAACATATTCTTCAATGATTCATACATCTCTTAAGTTTTCTTCAGGTTGGTAATACAAGGTAGGAGATGATCTCTTACTGAATAGATGATTATCTTCCTTGCCTTGACGTCATCTTCCTTCAATTCTTCCTTCTCTTCATCGGTAGTTGTTTCTGGTAGAGTATTTTGTATCACACTCAAAAGGTCATCCTCTTCCAGGGTGATATATAGTCTTGACTTCTAGGAACTGAAGTTGCTTGATCCATCAAGCCTATCTTCCAACAAGGTTTTGTTCCTCATGGTTTGTCGATTCTTCCACAAACCTTTAGCAACTAGGCTAGGAAACCTAACAACTAGGATAGGATATAAACCTTAGGTTTCATTGGACTTATGATTTCCAACAATAAGCCTTTATAGGGTCACAATAACACTGGTGAGTTGTAGAAACCCTAGAACTGAAATTTCCACAGAAAATTGTGGAACCCTTGAAACCCTAGGGCCAAAAATACGAAATTTATGGAAATGCAATCTGAGAGTGTCTGGAGATGCATTGAAGGAGGTCGTACACTCCTATTCCAAAATTATCCCCAACATTTCAATGTAGGGTACTAAAATAAGAAAAAAAGGAGAGGGCCATACCTTTTTCTGGAAACCCTAGAGGGTCGTACTTTTCTACAACTAGAAGGTGATGGCTGGCTTGAAAACTTGTGCAATGGTTCTTCAAGAAATCTTCTCCGATCTCATGTTGAATTTTCTCTATGTGTTATGCTCAATCATGAGGTTTATTTAATTTAGCATGTACTTGAACCATAAACAAATGCAACAACGCCATACACAAGTGCTACAATAACCAAGATCACAAGAAGAATAACCATGCACAAGAACACAAGAAGTATCATGGGAAAGTCCTTCTCAAACAAGGGAAAAACCCAACAATCCTTTGCTATATTCTCAAGAGATGATCCTCCAAACCATAAAACCTAGATGCACACAAGAGGGTGCTCTACAACCTTGAAACTTGTGCCCTAGAAAGATGCGCACTTTAGTTGTACATGCACGTGCTGAAATTATGAGATGATAAGTGAGAGTGTGTGTAATCCTCAATGGAGATTCACCTCTATTTATACAAGACTAGACACAACAATAGGTGTTTCTCTTGGCACAATAGGGTCGAACTCAATAACTCAGTAATATAATTAATCATTCCATAAATATTAATTATCTTTCACATATGGTGGGGCCGACTTGTACCCTTTACATCACGATTAGGGTTACAAGTAAATATTACACTCAGACAATATAGAAAGGGATCCACACATCCACTAGTACTCAACCACTAGGGACACATCCACCCGTGGTCAGCCACATGGACGTCATACTAAACAGATCTCTATCTCAACTGAGTCCACAGGAGAATCATCTAGAGTACCATCTCAAGCCGACTCAACTCAGTCTAGAGGAGTACAAGGAAAGAAACCATCTCAAGCTGACTCAACTCAGTCTAGAGGAGTACAAAGCAAGAGACCACATGTCATAACAACTCATTCTAGATTCTGACGCACACCCATCACATGGGCACACCCAATACTTGGGCACTCACTCACAGATGTCTCAACTCAGTCTAGAGAAGAGCGATCTAGAGGATGTCTCATGAATCTTCAATCATCAACACATTGTTTCTACTCTCATTGTCTCGACTTCTCGAATGTTCAAGTCTCAATGATTGAAGGATTACCATACACGGCTTTGGGATTTTCTCCTAATGCATAAATGGATGGCTAAAAATCGATTACTAATAATCCTTTGTACATTTCCAAATTAGAGTTATGGATTGTTTGAACAACCAATTATATAGCCATAACAAAAATTAACAAATACCTAACATATTAAAGGAGTGCTAACCATGGAGCGAGGTGACAAACAATATCAATATTCAATCCATCCTAAAGATTACACTATCTATTTTTCTACACATCCTTTCTTAACATAATACATATAATTGGAATGACCTAACTGTAAATCGTATTGTATGATTATATGTTGATCTAGAAGAATCCAAATGATCAAACAACACATCTAGATCCAATTTTAGGATGCTTATATTTTTATAAAAAGTACCGAACAAACTTTAAGGCATGCTAACCCTAGAGACATATTATAGATAATATAGATCTTTAGTTAAACCAAGAGATTACACTATCTATTTTTTTACACATTCCTTCTTGATATAATACATATAATTGGACATTCTTGACTACAAATCTCCTAATGCATTCACAAGATATAGGAAAAAGTAATGGGAGAATATTTTTAAACAATGTGTAAAGTACAATTTTCACCACAAGACAAATATTCTTTCCGACAAATATTCCCTCTGTGGAAGTACCTGATTTGCATATAGAAACATTTTATTTATGAATAGATTCGTGTGCGAGCATTAATATAACATATAATCTATTTATATTACTAATGGACCATTATAATTAATGCATACAACATTGTTAAAGAGTCGCTTCAATACCTATACTAGCTAGGGTTGGATGTCAAGAGCAGCATGAAAAACATCATAAGTCATTTATATTATGAGAATATTAACATGGATTGCAAGAGTATAGTTCTTGGGACACACACTAACTTAGGTGAGATGTTGGGAGAAACCCAAATGATTAATGATACTATTGTGGAATCATACTCTAAATGAAGGAGCTCAATTCAATGAGGATAATTGAGCCTACATAACCTAGCCTAAAATTCATAAAACCTTATGAGGTGAAGAAAGGGGTACAACACTGACTTATGTGGATACAAAGTACACCTAATGTTTAATTCGTCTTTAAGGCCCAAAGGGGCTAAGATAAAATTTATTAAATACTTATCATGTGACCTTGTCAATTTCGCCTCACCCTAATTTCACCCTAAAACCTAATTATGGCTTCTAATAACTTTTTGTGAAAAAAAAAAAACTAATAAAGTAAAGTGTTTTTTCTAGCAATTAATGAAAGTAAATTGTTAATTTTTCTGATTACTAGTGTGAAAGGAAAGCAAGTTGCTACTTTTGGTTATTACAGGGAAATGAAAGTAGTCCTAGGTTTTTTGTTTTGTTATATATTACAGTTCCATTGTGGGGAAAGGGGGGTTATTTTGGTCATTTATCTGGGGAGTGATTGGAGCAATTAAATATTTCATACAGTATTGTCTAAGCAGGTAAGATGAGGCTAGGGTCGTACCTACCCCACTAGAGGTGGGAAAACCCATTTGTGCATGGCATTGTTTATAAGAACCCCACTAATGGAGGACATTGGCACCAATAACAATATGGGGTAGATTCATTGCACACTAGAACCCTGAGAGGAAAGGTGTTGCTGTAGCTAATGGCCTCTCCTCGATAGAGCAGTTGGAAAACATTTTAGAACACCAACTAGTTCTGGAAAAAGCAAGCAGTTGACTTTACTTTCCTTCTGCATTTGATTAAATGAGAACAAAACTTCTTTGGAATAATAACACACAAGTCAATTAAATTGTGATGAGGATTATAATAGTATAAATTAATGGAAATATAAAGCAAGTGACAATTGAAACGTTGAAACATAAAGCAAGTGGCAATTGAAACATGGTGTGCATGGTGGCACCAACTACTATTGTTTACCTAGTATCCAACAATTGTAGGAAACATAAAGAAAGTGGCAAGTGAAACAAGGTGTGCATGGAGGCCCCAACCACGATTGTTTATCTGGTATTCAAGAGTTGCAATTCGAGCTTAAGTTTCATTCAAAGAATTTGTTTGAGAGTGCTAGTCCATTGCTTATCTAGTCCGAGAGTCATTTCAAGATTCATATACAATGTTAATTATTTGAAATTAATATAGAGAATAAAAGGTCAGTCGGTGGATCAACAAAACTGAAGATGCAGTTGCAAATCCAAAACTCAAAATGGTAAGCAAATTGACATTGATCTGATGCAATTAAGGATAATAGCAGTGAGAGAATAGGAAATGTAAATAATAAATAATAAATTAGCTTTTTTCAATGCCCTCATCTATTATACTAGTGCTCCCTTTACTGTGTGAATGAGGTAAATGATGATTTTCTTATCAAGTTTGAAAGCTCCATAATTTATGAGAAGTCTAAACTCCAGCTTCTCCATAGTTTATGGTATTCCAGATTCTATTATTATGGTTCATTCCTAACTTACAGTGAATCAGATCTACAACATAAATACAATCGAAATATAAAAAAAAACCAAACTTATATCTATCTTCTATAATGTAGAGAATTTCTTTTCTTAAAGCTCTGTGTTCCTGTAAGCTTTCGAATTTTAAGGGATTTTTTTTTTTTTTGTGGTTTCTTTGTCTCATTGGATTTTCTAGGAGAGGAATTCAATCATGGGTGATATTATGGTAATATCGTGCATCGAACTTTGAAATCCCCCTTTGTCTATCTCCTCTTGAATATGAGCTTTCAAGATCTTTTATTCGACACCACAATCAGTTAATTTGGAAAAAAATTGGACCATGGGTAGTGACAATAGGAGAAGATCGGAGTTACAAGATTTAGCCGACTAAGATGAGGAAGGGGTGGCCATCTGCCTGAAATCGTCAAAGAAATGCAAAATTGAATTAAAAAACTACGATTTGGAGGTGGAGAAGAGGTCGAAGGAGAAAAATAACAAAATGGATTTTATCGACGAAGGAAATTGCAGAGGTGAAAAATAAGAGAAAAAAATGGAAGAGGTCATAGAAGTTGAAGTTTCCACAAGCAAGAAGAAGAAAAGAGCAAAGAAAAACTCTTATTGGGATGAAATGCCATTATGCCATTGAACTTTGCTCAAAACGATCAAATCTTCGAGGAAAATGGCTATTTAAACCCTATTGAAGGCGTATTTCATTGTAGAAAGCCCAATGAATTATTCTTACTATAGAAATCTTGTAGGATTAGAGCTTTACATAAGAAAGTTAACAAATCAGTTATATATTTTACACATGCCAATGAACTAGGTTTCGATCATAATAACCCTCCAAACGAGCAAGACATTGGCCCTGTTCAACTGGAGTGACAAGCCTCTCCTCTGCAAATGGCCCTGTTCAACCGGAATTACAAGCCTCTAAGTCAAGTGTGGGCATGTGAAGCCAATGCGTTGCATCTACTCAGGGTGTCCTCCTAGTCAACAGATCATTGGTGGTGGGGGAATGAGGGTTGTATTTCTAGGTTCCAAAGGCCCTGGGAGGGAATTTGGACGCACTGGTGTTTCTATGCCACACAGGATGGATAATGGCCACGCTGTCAAGCATAAGCCAGGTATTTTAATCCTCAAACCCTAACATCCCACATCAGATGGTGAGTAGGGAGGTGTTTAATCTCTGTTGATGATGGTGAGTAAGGAGGAAATCGGTCTCAGTTGATGAGGAAGCCACTTAGGAGCATGAAATAGGAGAGGTATCTGCTGAATTCTTTTCCAATGAGAGAGGTTGTGGACCAATCCTTGATTTTCCCCTTCCGTGCCAGAGTATTCCTACTAATGGCCCTTGGAACATGTTGAGAACAGAGCCATGAAATGGGGGCACTTTGGCTTGCAACAAGCTTACTGGAAATGGACGGTCATATGCCTCCATGAAAGGAACATGCAGGAGGTCCCCGGCTAGAGAACCAGGGTTGGATAGAGAAACAGGGTCGTAGCCAATACACAAATTATAGACAATGTATAAAACCAAGGTCGACAAGAGAACTAAGGTCATAGCCAATACCGAAATTACAGACAGTGTAGAAGTTGTATTGAATGGGGGCGATGACTTGAGATGGTTGAGGAGACGTGTCCTAATAAACAAATAAATGAAATGCATAACAATTGTAGTGATAAGTTGGTTTTTCCTTATTGACAGCTAGAGTGATAAGGTAACTTTCTGGTTGACAGGTTTTGGTTGACAAGTTTTGCCTGTTGACAGGTTCTAGGAAAAACCTTTTCCTATATGCATTCCTTCTACATAAATATACATGCCTTCTGTATAAATATACACACTCATCAAATATGTTAAAAAGAAGTTCAAAATATAATTATTCACACTCATCGAATATGTTAAAAATAAGTTTAGAGTTGAATTAATATGTTAAAAAGAAGTTCAGAATATAATTCAACTTTGGTCTTAAGGGTCTCACCAGATATAAATTAACTTTATTCCAACAAGGGCAATAGCTATAAAGCAGCTAGTCCCTGTCTTAGGATTATGTTTACATTTTATTTAGTTAATTGATAAATACAATAAAGGTTTTAAAACTATTTAGTGTTTAACTATATCCACTCTTTGTGTTTAATCTTATTTTAAGTTTCACCAAAAGGTCAATTTCAGTTGTGTCAATAGTTTTAAATTTGAAGTTTGTTCAACCATTCAAGCCACCTCCAAGCAACACATAAATCTACTTAAATTTAGATTTGGAACCACCACTACACCCACAAATGAATTTAAATTTGAAATTGTTCAAAGACACTCCACACCAATGGATGAACTTAATTAAAATAAATTTGAATGCTACTCTAACACTTATTTCTATTTTTAAATCTTTATCAATGATAAAAATGGGTATTTGACCTATAAGAATTTAGAAATCTATATGTAATTTTTTTTAATAAAACTATGAAGAATAATTATTGAATAATATTGTATGTCTTACACCAATATATATTTAAATTCATGGAGATTCATATTCTATCTCTCTTTCTTTATACAAATGTCTAAATTTTAAACATTTTTTAATGGAAGATAAGCTATGTATTGTTGTTATACTATCATTAAATGGTAATGTGAATATTTTATTGAGATATGTTTTCCACATTAAAAATTATTAATTTCCTAAAAGGGATTTATACAATATTTTTATTATTTTAAGTTGGTGTTTACAATACAAAATGTCTATTTTGGTCATGAATATGGATGATAACACCCTATCATCATAATAATCACATTTATGATGACAGATTGTTTTAAAGTATTAAAATTCTCAAAATTGTAATTTTGTTTTTTTTAAATAATGCATTTAAAAAATATGACTATATTTAACATTATAAATTTTACTAATAATTTTATTTGGATATTTTACATAGTGATTTACAATTAAAAAATAATTAAGTTATTATTAAAGAAAAGATCCTTTAGTATTTTATAAAAGATTACAAATGCTTTACATAAACCTATGTGTTCATGATCCATACAAAAGTGAAAAAATCTTTAAATTTTGAGAAACTCTTTTTAAGACAAATAAAAAACTATTTTTAAAACTTGAAATCTGTGTTATTGATATCTAATTTAATGACACTCACTCTCTTGGAGAAGAAAAATAGTACTTAGTCAATTAACTATTAATGCAAAAATAGTACATAGTCAATGAACTATTAATGCAAAGCTACATATGGCATTTTTATGATTTTTTAACTTTTATGTATTTTTTATTAATTATCTTTTTATAATAGTAACCTACAAAGTCAATAAACTATTAATGCAAAAATAGTACTTAGTCAATGAACTATTAATGCAAAGCTACACATGGCATTTTTATGATTTTTTAAAAATTTATGTATTTTTTATTAATTATCTTTTTATAATAGTCACCTCCTTATTAGTCCCATCAACTTTCTTAGCCAATCAAAAATTCATAATTTAGTAATATCAAAAGTCTAAATATATATATTTTAAAAAAAACATCATTTTAATAATTAAAAATTCTAAAACTTTACAAAAATTTACCAATAAAATTGATAAGTCAACTCAATTTGACTGAAAATTGATCACTATATTCCCTACTTTCACTTGGACTAGTAATTGAGTTATCTTTGTTTTTTTTTTGGGTGATTGCTTTAATTATGTCACTTGGTGTAAGATTTTGACAAAGCCTATATCAACTATTTATTTCAATGAATATATATAGATGCAAGTAACTTCTTGTAGAAGCATAAAAGGTTTGTATAGGGATTATTTTCAAAATTTTATTAAGTTTATTTTCATAAATTTGTTTATTGGATTTAAGAAATGTAAAAAAATTAAGTTAAGATTTGCCATTTTTATATTAATTTTATAAGATTTTGTATTTTTATGCTAATTTCACTTAAATCATAGGTGGTTTTGATTGGAGTTTGAAGTAATATTAAGAAGCATCTTCTCTTCCATGTTGTTGATCGTGTTCTTGTACATTAGCTACCTAATCATACTAGTGCTTTGAATAGGGAAAAGAATACACTTTTGGATTTGCTGTCTTTTTCCACCATTCTCTAGAGACCCCCAAATTTCACAATAAGAGTGATGAGAGTCTCAAATAAGAGTTTCTTATTATCTCATAGCTAAAGGTCCATTCATTCACAACTCTTTTCAAGTCCCTAACCATTTATCCTTTTGTCAATGCTATAGTTGAAGTTAAATTTGTGATGAAAATCAATTCAGAGATATTTGTATTAAGTCAATTTCTCCAAGTTGTTGTCATACACTAAATTAACATAAATACTAAAAAAATAAAAAATATTTAATATTAATTCAATAAATTAGTTTATTAGTAATAAAAGATTATCATTAATCTAATTTCATCATGAGGGGCTCTACTACCAAGTATAAAAGAAATGTCCATGTAACATACTCATTAAAATAATAATAAAACATAAAAGTAATAATTATTTAAATAATAATAATAATAATAATATATATATATATATATATATATATATATATATATATATATATAATATTTTAATATATTTTATAATATTAATATATTATAAAAGATATAACATTTTAATATTAATATACATTAATATATTTCAATGCATGCTTATGTTAATGTATTAAACCAACATAGATTTATATTAACCTTGAATCTATATGTGTTGGGGAAGGATCAAATCTTTCTAGGTGAAAACTTAATTTTTAGAGTGCAAAACTTGAGGGAAAGTGAGTTTTGCTTTGAGATTGATCCCTCAATTTTAGGATTTTTACTTATATCATACTTTTCCATTTTCTTTATCTGAGTAAATTAGCTAATACTCTATTAATGGTGGGTACAATTTGTGACATTATAGTAAGACTCTTTAATAAAATATTTTTTGATGGTTTGTATCCTTAGAACATGTGTTTTCTTCTAAAGGTCTGGGTCAAATCCAAAGGGGGTCCCATACACCAATTTGATGTTTGGCTTAGTGGTGACCTTAAAATTAAATGTTGATAATGATGTGATGATTATTATTATTATTATTATTATTATTATAGATAGTAATAGTGGGATGATGATAATGTGATTATTAACTTTGAGATACAATCTAATCATGATATTTACTATGATGAATTGTGTATTACTACATATTTTAATTATGTGAAATTGTGACATTTTGAAACAGACTCATGTAATATGATATTGAACATATAATGGGACTATTTACATTTCATTAATAAAAATTTGACTTAAAAACAAAATGAAGAAAACCATTGCATTTTCAACATATATATGAGAGACTACTTTTCACTAATTTGTGTTGCATTCCATTCCTAAGAATTTGATTGAAAAACAAAATAGAAAGGAACCATTGGAATTTCATGTTGGTATTTTGAATAAAGAGACCCCTAAAAAATATTAAATTATATCCTTAATGCAAAACTCTGATTATAGCTTACCATTATTAAACATATGTTTGTTAAAAGGTTGTAGAGCTCTCATCGAATCAATTGGAGCCTCGCCTAAAAATGCAATAAGAACATTGGAGCACCACAAAAAGTATCCTTCTTATATATTTCTTAGCAATTCCTCCATGTTTCATTGGGAAGCAATAAATTACTTGGTTAAAAAGAGGAATGGAGATTTGGACAAGGAAAAATGTATAAATTAATTATATTAAACCGATGAAAAGTATGTACTCAAGATAAGAGTAATCATAAGTATTATATTTTGATATTTGATAACTATAGCAAGAACATGTATAAGGTTTTAATATCCATTTTAAAACCTTGTTCACTCTTGTTGCTCCACCAAGAAAAAAAAAATCACATCTTAATCTTTCTAATTGTAAATACTTTGATATGTTGGATTCCCAATATGGTTTCTACTTTTATTGTCTTAATTTCTCAAATGTTCAAGTCGTAATGATTGAAGGCTTTCAATTTGTGTCTTTAGGATATGTTCGATTTTAACATTGTGTTGAATTTTTCCTCTATGTGCTAGGCTTGTAAGTGTAGAGGTTTATTTCATTTTAGCATGTACTTAAACCATCCAAATGGAAACAACACCATATTCAAGTCTTGCAATGGCAAAGGATCCTGAAGAATAACCATGCACAGACACAAAGTATCTTGGGAAAAACCTTATCAAACAAGGGAAAAACCCAACAATCCTTTGCTATATTCTCAAGAGAGATCCCCAAAACCATAAACCTTATGTATGCACACGAGAGGGTTCTCTACAACCTTGAGAGGCATCGCCCTAGAAGATGCACTTCAATCGTACATGCACGTGCTGAAATTCCAAGATGGCAAGTGAGAATGTGTGTAATCCTCGATGGGGATACACCTATATTTATACAAGACTAGACACAACAATGAGTTATTGATACTCTTTGGCACAATAGGGTCGACCTCGATAACTTAGTAATATAATTAATCACATTACATAAATATTAATTATCTTTCACATATGGTGGGGCCAAATTGTACCCTTTACATCTCAATTACAAGTAAATCTTACACTCCAGGACAATATGGCAAGGGATGCACATGTCCACTAGTGCTCAACCACTAGGGGCATCCACTGTTCTCAGCCACATGGATGTCACACTCAACATATCATCTATCTCAGAGTCCAGAGAAGTCATGGAGTACCATCTCAAAATTTGACTCAGCCCCAGTCCACGGAATTTCAAGACAGAGACCATCTCAAACTAGCCAACTCAGTCAGGAGAATTACAAAGCGAGACCACATCACTAACAACTTAGTCCGATTCTAGCATACACCCATCACATGGGGCACACCCAACACTTGGGCTCTCATTCACAGATGTCTCATCCTTCGATCAGGAGGAAGCGATGGAGATGTCTCATTAGATGCAATCATGGCATCCCTCTTTTGACTAGGAGGCATTCTCAGTAGGCAGTCTCACGGAATTTTCGAATTTCATCACGGCAAGTGTTTTGGGAAGACATGCGCAATGCAGCGCTCATGTGTAGAAAGGTATCCTGCGTGTACTACTTTCCTCGCACTATATCTACGATACAGTGGTATTTGATCTCAATGTTTAGGTTGTGTGTGAAACACATGATTCTTGAGCTTCACACAACTCGGATTTATCCTGATGGATAATAGTGGAATCCAATCTCGCGGTAAATAAATGCGCAAAAGGAGCTTGAAGCCACCTTTAGCCGCCCGAACTACCACATAGCAGCTATATACCTGCTTGTTTACAACGATTACTTTCAAGGAGCCTAGCGCTCTATTTTCTATTGCACCAGGTATGGCGAGATCCCAAAGTAAAACAATAAACATATGTGCTCTTGGGTCCACTGCGCTCCTTTAATCTGCATCGACGCATCCCTACAATCTCATGTCTGGGGCATTTCTCAGGCCATATCCAACCGTGACTTGTAGATATCTCAATACATGCTTCCGTTGTTATCGGTGAGTCTTGTCTTCGAGCCCGACTCATGGAAGCCCATTGAGTACATTCAGCATAGAATATATATCAGTGCAGGTGTTAAGCTTGGACCATCAATGATCCAATCATTTGTTGGTACAAGTGTGTATCAATCTCGCCTGAATTAGAAGCCTCGTTCATTTTCTTTGGATCCATCACCATCGGTGTAGGCATGGATTTCGCGATCATCATATTAGTTCTTCAATATCTCCCTTCAATATAATTTCCTTGGCTCAGGAGAGTCTCATCACTTCTCTGCCATACTTCTAGTCCCAAGTGATAATTCATACCGGATCCTTCATCTCGAATTGAAATTCCAATGCAACGTTGCATTCGATTAATAAGACTTCGAACCGGTGAGGAATAAATCACATCAACATCTGAGGACCAAAATCAGCCACTCATCACCAACAATATGATGTATAGGTTTGGATCAACAACACTCTTGATCCAAACTCATCGAGAAATCTATCATCTTCGTACCGAGCACAAGGTGCTTGTTTCAATCCATACATGGCTTTCTTCAGCTTGCATGTGAGATTTACGCTCATGTATCACGAATCCTTACGGATGTTGAATGTAAACCTCTTCCTCGATATCACCGGTAGAGAAAGGTTGTATTCCCCATCGATGAAGTGTAGTCTCAACTCATGGATCTTGCTAGAGGAAATGGCCGTCTGGGATGAAAGTGTATGGGGTTATAGAGCAAATATCTCCTCATAATCAATTCCCTCCACACGGGGAGATCCTCACGGCCAAAATATCATTTTTTACTTCTTGACACTTCCATCCGTACTATCATTTGCATGCTTGATCTTATAGATCACTTGGAAGTCATACAAACTTCCTTCTGATCTCGAAACAATATACCACACATCATTATTCATGATGATGGAATGATACTCTTATGTCATGGAATCTTGCCAAACCTGATGACCTATTTCTTCTCCACCATGGCAGAAACAAATTATCAATGATGTGGCTCATGGATGAAAATATAGCTCGAAAATCTATGTGTTTTCTTTCTCTCTCAGAATGTTCCTCGAGGAACTACATATCCCTCTGCCTCATGCAGAGTATGTCCGAAACCTAGACGGGCCTTTTATGGCCTACTACAATGTCTCTAGGAACATCAACTAGAGCTACTTGATCAACTAGATCAATTGGATCAATGATTGTCTCCCTATGAACTGATCAACATGTCTCGGACCAAGGATGTAGATCCGGTATTGCTTCGAAGATACATGCCCCTGAAGTATTTGCCCTTTACGCCTAAAGAGGTATGGCTTAGTCCTCTTCTCCTTGGGTATATGAAAGTATCCTGGAACTAAACAAATATCTTGAAGTGTCAACCCTCGGGGCTTCAATCACGGAAGGCTTCTTTAGGAGTCATGTTATTCAAAATATTATGAGGACTCATGATGCAGACATACTTTGTTGTCATTGATACTTTGCCCATAATCATGAGTGAATTTTGATCATTATCCATTGCTTTGGTTTCCTCAATGATGGTTCAATTCCGTCCCTCTCCAGCTTATTTTTTTTGAGGGTTATAAGGAATGGTGTACTCCCTCTTGATCCCTTCCTCAATACATAAATCAATGAAATACCAGGTATGCTCCTCCTCAATTTATCTGATCTCAACACCTTGATCCTCCTCTGATGGGGTTCTCAACCTAAGATATAAATTCTTGAAATCTCTCAAGGACTCCATCCTTGGTCTTCAAGAAATAAGTCCACGTCTTCCGAGAGTGATCATCGATAGAGAGGGACATAGTACATATATCCATTCAAGGAAGCAACAATCATGGTCCACACACATCTACAGATGTATCAAGTCTAATATCCCCTTGGATCTATTGTCATTTCTCAAGAAGGACCCTTGGCATTCTTGCTAAGAGCACAACCTCATAAACCATCGTACTAAACATGTATCACGGGAGACCCATTACCATATTCTTTAGGCATAGGGTTCTATAATGAATTTGAGCAAGTCTCTTATGCCATATCTTGCTCAAACTGATAGTATCATGTAGCAGGAGGGCCTAGACTGGTTGGATGATCAATTTGTATAAGTTTTTTTCTCGAACACCAATGCATAGGGCATAATTCGTATGTGAGTTCTTGTGCCATGAAAGAACCTTTTTCTTCTTCCGCAGTAACCTTGTAGCCTTTATCCTCTAGTAAACATAGACAAAGGTTTCTTTTCATCAAAAGGTACATATAGTACCTCACTCAGTTGAAGTGGTAATATGTCAGAATCTAGATGTAGAAGTTCCAACCCATTTCACATTATATATGGCATTATCTCCAAGTACAACATGTAGATTAGACTCTTTCTCAACAAGGTCTATCAAATGATCTCTATATATCAGATCAGCCATTACTTTTGGAGAACTCCTTGTTAATTAACCAATTATCACTATCATTAGGAACCGTACCTGAGAGTGTTAATATTAAGAAGAAGGATTCATCTTTTATGTCTTCATCTCTCTAATGTGGATCTGGATCAACATCAGCAATGGATGCAAGTTGTCTTCCTTTCTTCTGGTAGGACAATCTCTACGCCAATGTGTCCATTCTTGTCACATCACGGAAATACTTGAATCTTTGAGTTGTCTTTTCTTTGTTCATGACCTAGAGTTGATGAAATCTTCTTGTCTTTGAATGCTTTGTTGGAAACTTCTTCTATTTATTATTTTTTCCTTTCTTTGTATGAAAAACAAAGAGCATGATTTTCATCATGAGGGGAGTCTTGCATTCCTCTGACTATAAGTCCCGATTTACTCACAGTGCAGTTGATAGACAATAAAAATTAGGTAGTTCTTCTCTACCAGCGATACTTTGAAGAAATGGTTCCCAATGTCTTAGAATAGCATTGAGAGTGGTCAATACAAGTTCTCTATCTAATATGATTTCTCGATGGCACTGTGATCTTTGATCTCTGAATTCTTCATGAGGAAGGTAGCAACGATGTTTGCTTTTGTCATCTTGATATTTTGGAGCTGGCCCTTCAATGTAAGAGCTCTGAGTGTGTTGTTACTCTCAAACATATCTTCTTCTTCAATGCTTCATTCATATCTTAAGTTGTCTCCAGGTTTACTTGTCTGGTGGGAAGTCTCTTACTTAATGATTATTATCTCCCTTGCCTTGATGTCATCTTCCTTCAATTCTTCCTTCTCTTTATAGTAGTTGTTTCTGGTAAGGTATTTTGTATCACACTCAAAGGTCATCCTCTTCCAAGGTGATATATAGTCTTGACTTCTAGGAACTAAAGTTTCTTGATCCATCGAGCCTATCTTCCACCAAAAGGTTTGTTCCACTCATGGTTTGTAGATTCTTCCACAAACCCTTAGCAACAGAGCTAGGAAACCTAGCGACTAGGCTAGGATAACAACATTAGGTTTCATTGGACTTATGATTTCCAACAAAAAACCTTTAGAGGGTCATAGTAACACTGGTGAGTTGTAGAAACACTAGAACCGAAATTTCTTGAAATTGCGGAACAGAAACCACAGGGCCAAAATCCAGAACTTTCGAATGCATTATGAGGAGTTAATGCGGAGATGCGCTAAAGAGGAGGAGTTTGTACTCTTCTATTCTAAAATTATCCCCAACGTTTCAATGTAGGGTACTTTGGGAAACAAGAAAAGGAGAGAGTGGTACCTTTTACGGAAACCACTAGAATTAGTGCTTTTCTAGTAGGAAGTGGCGATTGGCTTGAGGAGCTTGTCTGATGGTCTCTTCAAGAACTTTTCTATGATCCCATGTTGAATTTTCTCTATGTGTTAGGCTCAAGCATGAGGTTTATTTCATTTAGCATGTGCATGAACCATAAACAAATGCAACAGCACCATACCATAGTGTTGCAATAACCAAGATCACAAGAGAATAGCCATGCAAGAACACAAGAAGTATATTGGAAAACCCTTCTCAAACAAGGAAAGAGCAATCCTTTGCTATATATTCTCAAGAGATGATCCTCCAAACCATAAACCCTAGATTCACACAGGGAAGGGTGCTCTACAACAGAAACTTGCTTTCAGAAATGTCTCATGCCAGTACACAATACATGCTGTCTTTGAAATCATGAGATGATAAGTGAGTGTGTGTAATCCTCAATGGAGATTCACTCTGTTATACAAGACTAGACACAACAATAGGTGTTTCTCTTGGCCTGATAGGGCCCACCTCAATAACTTAGTAATATAATTAATCATTACATAAATATTAATTATCTTTCACATATGGTGGGGGCCGACTTGTACCCCATCCACAATTAGGGTTACAAGTAAATCTTACATAGACAATATAGCAAAGGGATCCACACATCCACTAATGCTCAACCACTAGGTACACGTTCACTATGCTCAACCACATGGACATCCCTCTCAACAGATCCTCTATTTCAACTGAGTCCACACATCATAACAACTCAGTACAGATTCTGACGCACACCCATCACATGGGAACCTGACACTTGGGCTCTCCGTCATAGATGTCTCAACTCAATCTAGAGGAGAGCGATTTGGAGGATGTCGTGGAAAATTTCCGCGATCATCAACACATTGTTTCTACTCTCATTGTCTCGAATTCTTAAATGTTGAAGTCTCGATGATTACCATACACGACTTTGGGATTTTCTCCCCAAGAATGCATAAATGGATGGCTAAAAATCGATTACTAATAAGCCTTTATACATTTCCAAATTAGAATTAGAGATTGTTTGAACAACCAATTATATGGCCATAATAAAAATTAACAAATACCTAACATATTTTAAAGGAGTGCTAACCATGGAGAGAGGTTACAAACAATATTGATATTCAATTCATCCTAAAGATTAGACTATTTATTTTTCTACACATCCTTTCTTAACATAATACATATAATTGGAATGACCTAATTGTAAATCTTATTGTATGATTATATGTTGATCTGTAAGAATCCAAATGATCGAACAACACATCTAGATCCAAGTTTAAGATGCTTATAATTTTATAAAAAATACCGAACATATTTTAAGGCATATTAACCCTAGAGATAGATTATAGATAATATAGATTTTTTGTTAAACCTATAAATTACACTCTCTATTTTTTTACACATTCCTTCTGGATATAATACATATAATTGGACATCCTTGACTACAATTCTCCTAATGGATTCACAAGGTATAGGAAAAAGTAATGGGAGAATATTTTTAAACAGTGTGTAAAGTACAATTTTCACTAGAAGACAAATATTATTTCCGACCACTATTGCCTTTGTGGAAGTACCTGATTTGCATATAGCAACATTCTATTTATGAATAGATTCGTGTGTGTGTTTTAATAGAACATATAATCTATTTATATTACTAATGGACCATTATAATTAATGCATACAACATTTTTAAAGAGTCGCTTCAATACCTACACTAGCTAGGGTTGGATGTGAGAGCAACATGAAAAGCATCATAAGACATTTATATTATGAGAATATTAACATTGATTGCAGGAGTATAGTTCTTGGGGAACACACTAACATAGGTGAGATGTTGGGAGAAACCAAAATGGTTAATGATATTGTTGTGGAATCATACTCTAAAGGAAGGAATCCAGTTCAATGAGGATAATTGAGCCTACATAGCCTAGCCTAAAATTCATAAAATCTTATGAGGTGAAGAAATGGGTACAACACTGACTTATGTGGATACAAAGTACACCTAATGTTTAATTAGTATTTAAGGCCCAAAGGGGCTAAGATAAAATTTAGTAAATACCTATCATGTGACCTTTGTCAATTTCCCCTCACCCTAATTTCACCCTAAAACTTAATTATGGCTTTGAATAACTTTTTGTGAAAAAAAATAACTAAGAAAGGAAAGTGTTTTTTCTAATAATTAATGAAAGTAAATTATTAATGTTTCTGATTACTAGTGTGAAAGGAAAACAAGTTGCTACTTTTGGTTATTACACGGAAATGAAAGTAGTCCTAGGCCTTTTTTTATATATATTCCAGTTCCATTGTGGAGAAAGGGGAGTTATTTTGGTCAATTATCTGGGAATTGATTGGAGAAATTAAAGACTTCTTAAAGTATTGTCTAAGTAGGTAAGATGAGGTTGGGGTTGTACCTACCCCATTAGAGGTGGGAAAACCCTTTTGTGCCTAGCATTGTTTATAAGAACCCCACTAATGGAGAAACTGTGATATCAATAACAATATGGGGTAGATTCATTGCACACTAGAACCCTGGGAGGAAATATGTTGTTGTAGCTAATGGCCTCTCCTCGATAGAGTTGCTTGTCTCAATTCGAGATTATAGACAATTTTTGTCATTACTTGGGAAATGTTTTTTCTTGTCAAGAATGCCCTTAGGTGAGTTAGCCATTAGGTACTCTCATTGAGTTGGAACTGTGCATATGGGGCATCATCGATCTCTTGGTGTTTACATTGGTTGGGAGGAAATTGTCCATAAAGTGAGATTCCCCTATGCCTGCCATTGGAGTCGAATGCTAGTTTGCACCAACTGGTTGGATATCATCGAAGAGAATTTGATAAATATTAAGTTATTTTTGTTGTTTTCACTGCTTTAAAAACAACATAAACTCTGGTTACTATCAATAAAGAAAATAATTATGAATGTTAAGATTTTATGTTGAGTTTAGAGAGGAAATCCTTTTGAACAATAATCCCATAACAAACTTATTATGCTAGGGCTATTAGATAAGTCAAAATTACGGATGGGCACTCAAGACACATTAAATCACCTAGTGTCAAATCCATCATATCTAAAGCTTGTCCTTTGATAGAAATCCCCGTGCATGCATTAATACAAATGACTACTAAGTTAGTGTTTTAACTAAAAAATTTAACAACTATTGTGATGAAGAATTATGTACCCACTATAATAGAGTTTGCATTTCTTACTATTTTCATTTCTTACTATATTAAGATCACCTATATTTATACCACTCAATATTTCAAGAACTAATAACCTAAATATGAACACATTAGCCAGCTTCCTTGTCAGCTCTCTGGCCATTCTCTTTGTCCAATTGCACAGGGACTCTAGCTTTCACGTAACGGTCAACGTTAGTTGACCGCCTATTACTTGGTGTATTATGATGCATTAATTGGTGTCATCTGCTCGCACCTCAAACTCCATAGTGTTGCAATGGAGCTTTACCGACCTCATACTACACATTAGTGCTTGGAGCTTCAGGGAGATGGGAGATGGACACCATTACCAAGGCCGGAGAAAGGATGCAATCCACTGTACAACAACTATATTGGGATAGCCAAACCAAACTACAGATTCATTCAATCCCAAAGTCTTTGGTGCTTAGACTAGCAAGGTTAGACTCTCACCTTCCTCTTAGGTAGCACAGGCCCTCTGCACTTCACAACAATCAGACATGTTATCTAGAGTAAGCATTTAAGCTAAAAGAAGTCAAGAAAAGAAGCATATTTTAAGAAGTGCAAAGTGCCCACCATCTTTGCCTTTGCTACTGTTTGTATCTTTATATCTCAATATTTGAAATTACTTAAATTTTTTAGTAAATCCATTGAAAACAAAAATTCACTAAAATTTGCTTGATTTCTTAGTTGTTTGTTGGTTAAGTAGCAGGTCCAAAAATCGTATATGTGCACAGAAATTCCCAACATACCTATACAAATTGTTCAGCAATTGAATTTTTATATAATTTAATACACATAAATCTATTTTTTATTTTTATTGTACTTTTTATTAAAAACAGATTTAATAATATTTTTATTTAAAAATACAAGCAGAATAATAAAGAAATAAATTACAATTGTAGTTTTACTTGAAAATGTATTAACAATGCAAAATTGTTAAAAATAATATACACAACCATGCTCCCTTTGACCTTCATAAATATAATGCTCTAGAGAGGAAATGGAAAGTATTTGAAAGAGATTCAGATGGTGGAGGCCCAGGGTGTATGGAGAGTGCAATTGGGATCTCAAAATCACAAATGCTTCCCTTCTCTTTTATTATTGAATTAATTTTTACAATGGATGCACATAACTAATATAATAATTTGAATGGGAAAGAAAGAAGTGTATTGAGGTGTCTCTAATACCTTAGTGGCCAATTATGTTGGTTGCTGGAACTTATGCAAATTGATATTGTGGAGACTGACTTTGCGTGGGATGTTGATTTCACAATATTTCCACAACTTTTTTTAGGGAATTTTTTTGATTTTATAGATCGGATTTATTTGACCTAAAAAGAATTTATGAATTACATAGGAAGTTGAATGTTTTTGTTTGTACATAAAAGGTTTTGGAAGCCTCCTTATTTTCCATTTTGTTGAGATATGCTATATTTTTCATTTTGGCTCACTATGTGTCTTTTGTTTATTCTTCAATGGGTAAAGAATTTGTGTTAGTATTTGTTGTCTTGTGGTGACAAGTAAATAACTTTTATCAATGTTATATTTTTAAGAAATTTGACTATATTAATGTTATTTACTTTAAAATTTGTAGCTAAAATAATACATGTGGTGAAAAATAAATATTTGTTGTTGTGTACACTTTTAACATGAAATGCTCTTGCCATGGACGTGTGTAGTTTCTTTCTATAAGAATACTCTACAAGTTCACAAATAGGTTTTTGAATTACCACAAGATGCACCATCTAATTGCATGGTGATGAGTTCTAGTAAAAAAAACTAGTGATTAATGCTCACTTTAGTGACACTCTAGAGGCACTTCCTATTTTTGTAGATTCACTGGTTACACCATTGAGTATTGTGTTAATATCCGTGACTCTAATAATCATGTTTAAGGTACAATGTGCATATTCATAATTGGTGAACTTTGTGCATTTACATGAACTATTTATTGTCCTCTACACATTGTTAATGCATCATCAACATATTATGAATATAACATATCCAAATATGATAATTACTTGTGGGTGGCAGAGTTCATATTTTAATAGTTCATTCATGCATAGAAAAAAGAGAATAAATCCATCACATGTACATTTACACATAAGCATAACTGACACTCAAGATTTACAAAGACCTTCTCATTAGGAAAAATAATTGTTAATGCTGATATAAAAGAAGACAAATTTAACAAAGGGAAAACACAGAATGAAACAGTAAGTGCAAGTTTCTAGCATTTAAGCTTGCTAAGTAGATCGTTTCTTTGTTGATTTGAACATAGCATTCATCTGATCTGATATATTATTGTTCTGAGCAGAAAGAATTAAATAACAAAGGCGGAACCAAAATGTGAGCGCGGCAGCGAGTTAGATGTGGAAACCCGATCCTTACATTTATATAGCACAAACAAGCTTGAAATGACCTCCTACAAATGTGGATGCGAAACCACCAGTAAACCCTAAATTGGACAGGTACACAACAACCCACAACCACTTAGTTATGTAAATCTTAACTAAGGATCCTAATTTCTACATTATTGGAAGCACTCCCCTTGTGGAAATGGATTTTTTTCACCTAGCAGCTCTTTACCAGTTCAAATTTGCTTTCAGGGCGGCAGGTGAAAATATCCAGCCATATTTTCATCACATTATTCCTGTGGAATTAAAGTCAATCTCTTTAAAATTTGTATCTTTTCTCGGACAAAATGATACTGAATTTCAATGTGCTTAGCGGATTACGTCATGATACATGGGGTTATTAGCAAGTTTGATTGAAGTTTGATTATCACAATTGATAACTTTGGGTGCCTTTTGTTCTTCTCCCTTGTCTTCAAGAATTCTCCTCATCCGGACAACTTCATGTAGTACTACACAAGGCTTTGTACTTGGCTTCAATTGTAGATAAAGCGATTAGTTTGTTTCTTATTGCTCCATGACAACCGAACCAATTCTAAAGGCATAACATGTGGTTGACTTTCTATCATCAAGATTTCGATACGGTCGAGTCGGAGATATCACGCCAAGTTATATTAAAATCATGATTATATTTAATACCAAAATCAGTAGTTCCTTTCAAATAGCGAAGGACTCTCTTTGCAGCTTTCAACTTATTCTCATGAGGCTTAGCCATAAAATGGCTAAGAATGCTAACTGAATATACAATATCTGGCCTAGTTGTGGTGACATAATTCAGACTTCCCACCAGTTGTCGATACAGAGTTCCATTCAATTCTTTGGTCTCATCATCACTATAGAGCTTAACATTTTGTTCTAATGGAGTAGGCATCACTTTACATCCATTCATATCAAATCTGTGAAGCAATTCCCTGGTATATTTGCTTTGTGTAACCAGTGTCACGCCATTTTATTTCCATACTTCAAGACCCATACAATAATGTAGTTCTCCTAGATCCTTCATTTCGAAAACTTGTGATAACTGCTTTTTTGATTTCATCGATTAGCTTAGAAGCATTTCCTGTTAATATTAGATCATCAACATAGAGAGAAATCAAAACAATATGTTCTTTTCATCTTTCTTAATATAGAGATTTGGATCATTCTTACTCTTCACAAGTCCTTTTTGCAGAAAGAAATTGTCTGTCTTTTCATACCATGACCTGGGTGACTGTTTTAATCCATATAGAGCCTTTTCAATTTGCATACCAAATGTTCATGTCCATATTTAACAAATCCTTCAGGTTGTACAAGATATACTTCCTCGTTTAATTCTCCATTCAGAAAAGAAAACTTCACATCTAACTAATGTAGGTTCCATTTATGTTTTATAGCTAATGCAATCATCAATCTAATGGTGTTTTAACTTGGCTTCTGAGGTGCAAAAGTATCTACATAATCAATTCCTCTCTTTTGTAGATACCCTTTTGCAACCAATCTTGCTTTATATTTATCTATACCACCATCGGCATTAAATTTGGATTTAAACAACCATTTGCATCCAATTAGAACTTTTTTTAGGGCAACTCATTGAATTCCCATGTTTCATTCTTCATTGTTGAATCATATTCTTCTTTCATTGCATCCACCCAAACTTTGTGTTATTTAGCTTGTTGATAATTTGCGGGTTCTATAGTGTTCATTACTTGAGACATCAAAGCATAATATTTATACTGATAGGTGTATGAATCTGACGAGTTGTCCTCCTTGGAGTCTTGGTGTTAGCATCTCTTCTTCTACTTTGAGGTGTAGTTCTTTCAACCTTTTATTGATCTTGACCCTGTACCTGTTTTTGTTCCTCCTCTTGATCCTCTTTATGTACATGTGTTACATCTGCATCTTCTGCAATATAGTCATGAGGAATGTGCCATTCATTATGACTATCTACTTTATGACCAATATCTTCATGGAATAATACATCTCTGCTTGGAAGACTTTATGCATGTTAGGATCCAAACATCTTATATGCTTTATACTCATCATAATAACCAAGAAAAATACACTTGATGGATTTGCATCAAACTTTCTCCCTATCCTCTTTAGAGATGTGAAGCTGGCTTTACTTTGAAATATTCTCGGGTGATTCTAGCGAACATAACCATAAAAAGCTTCAAATGGAGTTTTATGATCTAAGCTTTAGTAGGACTTCTATTTTTCGGATAAACAACAGTTCTAATAGCTTCAACCCAAAAACCATTAGTGAGATTTTTACCTTGAAACATGCCGTTACATTCAACCAAGGTTACATTTTTCTTTCTACGCCTCCATTTTGTTGAGGAGTGTGTGGTACCGTGAATTGTTGTAGAATTCTATTTTCTTTGTAGTATTTATTAAGAAGCCCAGTTGTACTCTCCCCCTTCATCGATCGAGAATTTTTGATGTACACTTGGGTTGTTTTTCCTTAAATTTTGAATTCCTTAAAGTATTCAAAACATCACTTTTCTTTCTCATGAAATACACCCATGTATTTAGTGCAATCATCAATGAAAATGAAAATAATATGCTCCTCAATAGACCTTGTATGCGCATGGGACCACAAACATATGTGTGCATAAGTTCAAGTATATCCCTCTTTATTCTATCTTCGTGAGAAGGAAATTGTTCTCTGTGTTTATTTCCCAAAGCACACCCATCACATGCACTATGTTCATTCTTTAATGGTGGAATTCCTTCCACCATGCCTTGTTTCCGAAGAAGCAACAAATCATTATAGTTTAGATGTCCATACCTCTGATGCCACAATACCTTTGTTGGCATCATTGTTGAAGCCAAGGATTGATGTCCTTTCATCGTCACATCGAACTTGTATAGCCCTCCAACTCCGACTCTTGTAGCAACTACTTTATAATGGTGTGCATCCTTCACAAGAAACCGATGTGATTTTTACAAAATCTACCTTCATGTCTTGATCCTTTATCAATTGAAACGAAATTAAATTTTCTTTATACGGTACATGCATTACATTATGTATTTGTTTAACACTACCATTTGGTAATGTAACAAAGATATTCCCATAACCTTTGATTTGATGTGACCTTTCATCACCAAGATAAATGTTAGCATCATCATTAGTCTCATAATAAGCTGTCAAACTATTTTCTATTACAAGACATGTGGATCGATGCACCAGAATCTGCATACCATGCATGCACATCATCTGTCTCAGCTGACAAAGCAACATCTAATATAAATAATTTGCATAATGGTAATGATGAATTCCATTATCACCCCTTTCAGCAAAATTATTATTCTGCCTTGAATTTATATATTTGTTCTCATGTTTATGCTTATACCAACAATCCTAAGCATGATGTCCAGCTTTTCCAAAATTAAAACATGTATCACTCTTTCTCTGATTTGTATGAGATTGAGGAGATGTCATACCTTTATGTTCTTTGCATATTGAGGTTTGCTTCCTTTGTTGTGTTCCCAAGGCTTTCCTTTGTGGCGTTCCCAAGGCTTTCCTTTACCCTTTGCCATCAATGTTGAATCTGAATGTGGAGGCTTTCTGGTGAGATGGATTCTAAGTTCCTCCTCTTGTAGAAGAATACATGCAAGTTCTTCAAATGAACATTCTCTAGAACATATTACATTATGAACATTTGGTAGTCTTCTAGCATGCCATTTAACGTGATAGGTACTAGATCAGTGGGTGGGACCTTTTCTCCTATGTCACCCAGTTTATCTTTTAAATCTTTGATTCTTGAAATGAAATTAGTAACATTTTTATTTTCCTCCATTTTGATTGAGAGCAATTTGCTTTTTAAAAAAAAAACTTGGTTTGTATTAGCGGTTTGGTACAAACCTTTCAAGATGTCCCATTTCTCCTTAGATGTCTTGCAATCTCTTATATCTTGAGAATTATGTTGTCTTTTCGGAACTTGTTGATACAGAAGAAAACTTTTAGCTTTGTTTCTCTCTTCTCCGATCTTGGCGTGGTAGGCAGGGCTTTGCCTCATCTCAGAAGACGATAGCCAAATACAGTGCTTCCGACCTTGTTTGCATATTAAATTTCAATTTACATAATTGGATCCATCTAATTTATTTGATTCATTTAGGTATGAATCAATTAAAGAATTTGTCATTTTAAATTCTTTAAAAGCAACTCAAAAATTACCTTTCTGCTACCACCACAAAGCCTTCTCCTGCCCGCGACAATGCAGCAGCTTCCTCGATTGATCCCAGAATGCATCTCGAGTCAAATATCAATTGACCCATTTGAGAAGCAATATTCCACGCGCATTAGCATCGACCGCGGCTAAAGATGTATAACATGGCTGAAGATTTCAAATTCAGATCTAGGTTTCTTTCTTCATCCAGATTTGCCTCCGGCGAGCCTCGATCTCGCTCTCTCCCCTTCAAGTTCCCGTCGAGTGCCTTCGAGTCGACTTCGCGGGTTCCATTCCCGAGGGGTGAGAAATCCTCCCACTCGAATGAAGGGTGCCACGACGCTTGCAACGCTATGGCTGAAGATGTATAGCGAATACAGCGCCCTTCAAGTGATTATACAAACAACGATCCACCTCAGCAAGGTTCAGCTCCAGCTTGGTGGTGTTTCTCATCTCGCTACCATAAGTGGAAGCTCCTCTCTCCAATAACAATAGTTACGTGGATCTCTTCCGCTCTTCCGGATTCACGCGCTTCTTTTTGTAGGTGCTCCACGCTCAACTCCAAGCCCTCTCAGACAATCCGTGATCCAACTCCATGATGCTTCAACAACTCGCGATCAATGGTTAGAGGACAATAAATTCGGCTGGCGGCTCCTCTCGAATCTAGAGTAGACAACGATCTAATTCAGAGCCACTTGAGATCCTCCACACTACTCGAGACTACAATTAAAGAGTGCCTCTCGGCCCAACAATCTGATCTATAATGCAGCAATATGGGCCTCCTCTTCAAGAGCGATCCAGACACAGGCGGTATCAGGGCCGATCTCCGCGGATGATCCACTCCTTCGACTCGATACAGAATTAAATAACAAAGGCAGAACCAAACTATGAGTAGAGCTCACTTGATTGAATTATTGAAGCCAATCATTACATTTATATAGAACAAACAAGATTGAACTGAACTCCTACAAATGTGGATCTCAAACCACCAACAAACCCTAAATTGGGCGGGCTGCAATGACCCACAACCACTTAGTTATGTAAATCTTAACTAAACATCCTAATTTCTACATTATTCAAACAAAAGACCCTATCACGATCGTGAAAGTAACTGAAAAAGATTTGAAAACATAAATTTCTTTATTTATCTCAGGCGTCTCTATGAGTATCGATATTTCGTTTAAAATTTTAGGCTTACTTAACATAATTATCTACTTGTTTATAGAGAGAGAATTTAGTAAAATATATAATCTATTTAAATATATTCATGCTTTATTAATTATTTATTCCATAAACATAAATGAAACATTACATTTTATTTTCCTTTTATTTTTTCCTTATTCGTATTCATTGTCAAGTGATTGTCACAATGTATATCTTTTATCTATGAGGGTTTTGAGGGTTTTGAAAACATTGTGATTTTAATAAATAAATTTTCGTCATTCACTTGTATTTAAGTATTTGGAATGAACGTTATCAGCACCGAGAGTTTCTTTATGTTTTCCCATTTTCTATTTTTTTTAATTAAAACCCATATTTCATGTTTTTTCATTTTCTAATTAAAACCTATATTAATAAAATGAATTATTATTATGTGTAAATAACATTAAATTGATTTACTAAAATCTTATTTTCTTTAAACCTTTATCATTATTTTGTTTTGTTTTTTTTTTTTTTTTTTTTTTTTTTTTTTTTTTTTTTATTATTTTAATAATTTTCTTTTCCATTATTTTATTTTTGTTTTTGTTAATAATTATTTTTAATACATTATCATTATCATTATTAATTTTTAATAAAAAAGATTCCATTATTTTGTTTTTGTTTTTGTAATTTCTTTTTAATATGTTACAATTATTATTATTATTATTATTTAATAATTTTACTTTTTCATTTTTAATGAGATAATGGTATACATACTCTACTCTCTTCTAGATTTGAACTTGTGATTTGATATTATAAATAATTATAATATTTTTTAATTTAATATGCATATTTACTTTATTAACATTATTTAACAACGCCTAATTAATTTATTGAATAATATTTTTTTTTTTTCAAAATCATTTAAAACATCATATACATTTTTTTTTCCATTTCATTTTTTATTTTTCTCTACATTTTTTTTTCCAAATTTTTATTTATTTATATTTATTTAATCTTCTTACCCATTGTTAGGTCATTGACATTTTGTATATCTTTTATTTATGAGGCTTTTATCTTTTAGATATAGTTGTTTTATTTTTCATTTTTTTTTAAATAGTGCACAACCCACTCACACTTAGACATATAGAAAATAATGCTGTCAGTGCACCGGTTTTCTCTCTTTTCCTTAGAAGTGGATTGGGCCTTTGGATTGGACTAATATGATGCGATTTTAATATTATTAAAACTCAATTTTTCAAAATTTCATTATGTTGTTCAAAATATCATATAAAACTAAAGACTAAACTAGAAGTAAATATTATTTCAAAATTAGTAAAAGTAAAAAAAATTAATACTCACTTTATAGTTGCTAACTTGTGGATATGGAAAACTTTTAATGCATTTATGTTTCCTTCAAGCCCAAACTAAACCTTAGAAAGTCGAATAAATCAATACACTATCCACAAGAAGCATTTGCTCCACTATTGATATCAACCAACCATATGTTGGCTTATTGTGTTTTCATATTAGAAGAGTAGTAATATTTTTTTTTTTTTTTTTTTAATAAAAGAATAATGCTTCAACTTTACAAAGGGAATGTTTAAAGGTTTATATATGTAGAGTTTAATTTTAAAGATGTTAAATTGTATATATGTATTTCAATTTTGTTTCTCATTTTCTAATGGAATATTTGTGAATATTAGAGTTTCATTATTGTGTTAAATATATTCATATAATTATAAGCCTGAATTAAATTAGTAGTTTTAATATTGTAGTTGTTGCAAGAGGAGAAACATTGTCATAGTTTCAACTTAAATTTTATTGAAATAGGATTTAAAATGTATCAATACCTTCAAGCCCAAACTAAACATGAAAGTCGAATAAATCAATACACTATCCACAAGAAGCATTTGCTCCACTATTGATATCAACCAACCATATCATTGACTTTTATTGTATTTTCATATTAGAAGAGTAGTAATATTTTATTTTTTTTAATAAAAAAAGAATAATGCTTCAACTTTACAAAGATGTTTAAAGTTTATATATGTAAAGTTTAATTTTAAAAAGATGTTAAAATTGTATATATGTATTTTCAATTTTGTTTCTCATTTTCTAATGGAATATTTGTGAATATTAGAGTTTCATTATTGTGTTAAATATATTCATATAATTATAAGCACGAATTAAATTAGTAGTTTTAATATTGTAATTGTTGCAATAGGAGAAACATTGTCCTCCATTCAACTTCAATTTTATTGAAATGAGATTTAAAATGTATCAATATCTCTATACATTATAATCTAAAATATTTTTTATATTTTTTTAATATAATCTCTATACACTCTACGTTCCTAACTTTCACAATTTTATGAAACTAACTATTTTTTATTACAAATTTTGTTATTATTTTTTTAATAATTTAATTTTTTAATTTCTTATTTTTTTAAATAAATATTCATTTTTATTACCCCTTTTGAGAAACATACATATTTGTATATTTGTTTTTTTTAAAAACATATTTGTATATTTGTTTTTACTGACATAATTAAATACACTGAATTACATTATTCAATTATGTAATACAATAATAATGGAATATACCTAATTACATTCAATAATATCTTACACTTTTTAATTCTCAAAATTCATTTTCGAAGTTAGACTTTAAATAATTTAAACATAATTGTATGTTTTGAGATAGAGATTCCTTAATTACCAAACTACACGTCTAAGTTACATATATATTTTACATGGATTAAAGAGTTTTTCTTAATAATTCCTTAATTTACAATTCTATGACTAAATTAAGTTACACATATTTTAGATGGATCATGGAAACAACATAAAAGTTGTAAAAAATGTTTGAAGAATATTTTGGGTAAATTGTAAGTTTTATGTTGTGAATTTCATGTTAAATTGGATGCTGAGTTATCACCCACCGCAGGTGAAACTGTGGCGACGGCAGAAGAGTTGATTACAGTCGGGGAGACAACACAATGGGCTTTAATGGATTATTCCTGCAATCTGCTGATTAGAAACCTTAATAACATTATTGAGGAAGAACCCATATTCGAGCTTAGAGGAAACTTGGGGAGTCCTGTAAGTTTTTTTGGGCTTCTTATCCATTTCCCTTAACATTCCTGATTTTTGTTACACAGTTGAGGCTGCTGTCTGGTAAAAAGCTGCAGTATGAAGTTCAAAGTGCTAAACCAGAGATAGAGCAAGAATTTGTGACTTTAGTACAATACACTCGACAAGCTCCATACGGCCATGTT
>SNQJ01S0025709.1:69713-87254 GCA_010110895.2 Picea sitchensis
TATGGCTCATCATATATGTTACATTATAATTTATCATATATGTTACATTATAATTTATTATATGAGTATTATATTTTTTTATTAAAAAAATAATTCATAAATTCAAAATTACTTTTATTTCTAGTGGATACATTAGAGTTGTGGGTCTTAAAATAATTCAGAAAGGTCCATAAGATCCACCATAATTTAACACATCTCTCGAAAAGAGTATATGAAATACTCTATTGAGATCATGTGGGAGGTTTTTTATCATTGGGAAGTAAATGCAGATGTTGGTGTCATATTAGACGCTCTCATGGATAGGACACTGAGAAGATGTCATAACATACCCTTGCATTTAGCAAAAAGATAAAGTTTGAGGATAGCTAAAAATGCTCATATATGATTGAAAATGTTTAGATGATAACTCAACTGAAGGTTTTTATTGTGTGGATTTTGGAATCAACCATAATAAGTGATAATTATCCATTGCATGGGTGTAGGGAAAGGTCAGAAAAATAATTTCTCTTCAATGCATTAATTTGGGGAGTTATGATGTAAGAAAAGTTATGTTGGATTTCACGTACAACTGGATGTAAATATAAGGTTGAATAAGTCTTGGGAGCTCATGGGATAGTTGAAGGTATTATATTTATTGATTCAACTATGTTTAGAAAACTAATTGAGGATATTCTATTTATTTTTTTTGGAAAACTAGTGTACATGGAAGTAAACCTCAATGACATTAATACTAATGAAAATTTTGAGGTCATTGAGATTATGGATGATAAACATCCATATCCTACATTGTTTGTGATTGAATAGGCACTTTCCAATTATGTATTTATTATTCTAAAACAATGGTCAATTTATTGAGAAAGTAGGCAATAAGGTGGTGCATCCATTGTATTTGACATAAGGAGAGTGATTTGTTGAGAAAGTGGAAGAAGAGTTAGATGAGGGTGTATTAGATCAACTACATAGATTTTGAGGTAGAAAATTGGTCTCAAAACAAAAACATGTACTAGATCAAAATAAAATTTACAAGAGTCATTCACATTTTATAGACATCATCTTAAAGGAATGAATTGGCATTGTTTGAGTTAAAAATACTTATTTGTCACATTATAAATGGTTGATGACAATCTATAGTTAATCTTCATAGTGTTGCAAGTAAAATACTCATAATGAGAAAATGACTTATAAATTACTTTTGAATATAATATATATGTACTCATAAAGTAAATGTAAAGTACTTTTGAATATATAAAAATAAAGTACTAATTAAAAATTCAAAAACATAATACATAGATTATACATATTACCCACACTTTATTTTTTAAATTAAATAAAGAAATTTATAATTCATTATATCTGTGTGAAAACACAACCCGTGTATCCTACGTAATATGAATACCCCATATATAATAATAATAATAATAATCTATTTTAAGGTCACGATCAAGTCAGCCACCAAATTGGTGTATGAGACCCTCTCTGCCCAACGATTTTTCTAGTAAAGTCTACGGAAATATACATACCCTACCCCCTTTGGATTTGAACATCTAACCTCTTAGGAGGAAACACATGTTCTTAACCATTAGACCCACATATTATATTAGCTTGACTAATATAATATATGGAGTATTCATGTTAAGTTAGTCAATTATGTGTGATACATGGGTTGGATAATATAATATATGGGGTATTGATATTAAGTTAGTCAATTATGTGGGATACATGGGTTGGATTTTCACGTTAGTGTGTAAAACGAATTATGAATTATTTAATTTAATTTGAAAATTATCTTATATATTATATTAGCTTGACTAATATATGGATATGCATAGTGTGTGGGTTATGTGGATTGGGTTCCTATATTATATTAGATTAACTAATATATGAAGTGTGTGGTACTCCATATATTAGTTAAGCTAATGTATGGAATATATAATTCTTTCAAAATTATATATATATATATATATATATATAAGTTTAACTAATATATAAATATCTATATATATTAGTTACATGGGAACTAGACATTTATATAAGCTAAAAAAATTATATTGATACATAAAACCATGAATACATAATTTTTGTATATTAATTAATTTAATATATAAATACGAAGTTTCTAACATAGGAAAGTATTCATAATTAAATTGAGTTTGTCAATATAATTTATATTTTCATTTTTTAAATAATCACATTTTATATTTTCCCATTTAAAAAAATGAATGTATGGTTCATCATGTGTTACATTATAATTTATTATATGAGTTTTATTTCTAAATATATTTTCAATTCTACTTAACCATAGTTACATAGGTAGTTGTGAAAAAATGAGTTGTAAATATATCTCCCCATAAAATGGTTAACTCATAATTTTTTATTATATATTTTAGGAGGCTCATTTTGGAGTTCAAAATTTCTCTAATCTCACCACATGAAAAAATGGGGATTACATTAATCCAACTACTCATGGAGAACTGAGTTGGAAGAGTGTCTACTCATACAAAACTATTTTTGAGAAAGTTATTAATTACTAGTAGAATGGAGATTACAGGTAATAGAACCACATATGCACATAATAAACATAGTTGTCTGGATTGATGTGGAACTTAAATATCTTCTAGTGTTTAATGACACAACTAACATAAAAAAGGTTGTGGTAAAAATGATTGATTAGATCGAACCAAAACAACTTTTGCATAATTGGATTTAAAATTAACATGTATCTCATCCAGATGGTGGTTGTGCAGAAAGGAACTCTAGGAACATAGGATGGTACTAAAGAGGTGCTATAGACATGATTCATTTTGGATAGATGAGATTTGTCAACCTAGGAAATCACCAAAACATAATTTATTGTATAAGGGCTATGGTTCAATGATACTTTAGACCTAGTGGAGCATGTGGATCAGTGTGAAGTCTTTTGGGAAATGTATGGAACATCCATTAAATTATGGGTGCATAAATTTATGCACACATTAGGGATATTGTTGAAATGTTGGTATCTAAAAGTAGAGATGCAATGTTAGATGACTAGTTGGTCTGAACTTTGGGAAATGTTCTACAACACTTTTTGGATCTACTTGAGAGAGGGGGGGGAACATATATATTTGGGAGGTGAGGAGTTCACGTAGATGAGACTAGTTTCTAACCATTGATGATATAAAGGAAGATCTTGTAGAAAAAATTGATCACCAACAGTTGGACTAAACAAAAGGGAACTAATACAAGGGAAATTAACAATCTTATTCACTATCATAAAATTCTAAAGATATAAAATACTAATAATGAGACAAATGTGGTGCTCAAGATGTCCATTATTGGAAATTACAAGGATGAACACATTGTCACAATGATTCTAGCTTTTCCTAGGAGTATGATGATATTTTTACACCATGATTTAATTAAATTAAAGGTGTTGTTGGAGGTTTACAAGAAATGAATATCAATTTAAAGTGAGGAGCCAAACCTATCAAAAATTAACCATATAAAATGAATCCGCATTATAATGGTCATGTTAACAAGATCAATAAGATGCTAGATGAAGAGGTCATATTTCTAGTGGAGAAGACTGATTGCATCAATCTGGTTGCGATGCAAGGAAAGAGATATTGGTAGTTGGGGAAATGGTAGTAACTAGGGATATATGGAGGTGATGTGTTGGGTGTCAAAATATCCATAGAAGATTTAGATTTAACAGGTTACATAGAAGGTAGGGTGTCTTCATAGGGTAAGTTATATGTAGGGTGGAAGTCACTATGTCAAAAATATATACTATAGTTGTAATTATATGTGAAACATTTTAGGTCTTATCACCATGAAGGAAGATACAATAGGTATAGGTAGGTCATAATTTAAATGTCACATCGGTTGTGTTCGACAACACAGGTATTCCAACAGAGGAAGAACACCTTAAGTGACCACTCACACAACTAGATCAAAGATCAACACACCGATGTTTTGATGTGGTAAAACCCCTATGGGGAAACATCCATGGTCCCAACCAACATAGCCAATTGGAGCATTTTATTAATGAAAAAGAAAAAGGTTACAGATATATTTTACAAGAGATTTTCTCACAATCGATCATCGGAAAATTACCCTCCATGCTCTTTAAATAGAGATTATGGACCAATCGGGTGTTAAGCCACAAATCAATGGTCATTAAGATCGAGGAGAATATGAACCGGCAAATCACTCTATGTCGGGAACATAGCATGACCGTCGGATTCCCTAACTACAAATTCATACTAATGCATACTAAAGAAACACACTAACAAACGCACTTTTACCTAATGACACATTAGAACAAGTAGATCTTAACTAACTCTTAAGTGTCTAAATATCTTACCATCCCCCCTTAAGAACAACTTGGAATAGGATTAAAGGATTTACAATAGTGACATAATAGAAGAAGGAAGGAGACATTAGATTCGATCCCCCCTTAATGAAAACTTCCTGAACTCCTAACATAGATCAAAGTTTGGAAAACTTCACTTTTGTAAGAGACTTTGTGAAAATGTCTGCAACTTGATATTTTGTAGGGAAAAAGAGCACTTCAATAACTTGATCGTGAATCATCGTTATGATGAAGTGCATGTGTAGCTCGATGTGTTTGTTGCGTTGATGTTGAACTGGGCCTTTGGCGAGCTTGATGGCACTCTGATTGTCGCACCAAAAGCTCATCGGATGTTTCTACTAGAATCCAAACTATGAAAGAATATGTCAAATCCATAAGGCTTCATGACCTGCATTTACCACTGCTTGGTACTCTACTTCTACTAAAGAAAGTGCAATAGCCTATTGTTTCATACAAGCCCAAGTGAGAGGTCTCGAACCAAGGCTGAAAACATAACCTGCAGTAGACTTCCGATCATCAGGGTTGTTGTCCTAATCCGAATCAGTGAAACCAACAAATAAAGGAGTCCCCTCTGAATTGTAATGTATCCTAAACTAAATTGTACCATGGACATAAAAAAATATCCTTTTAGCTTCTTTCCAATGGATTTCATGGGGTGTTTGCATATACCGGGCAACAAGACCAAAAACAAAGGAAAGATCAAGATGGGTATGATTGAAGTATAAGAGGCTACCAACTAACTGATGATACAAGGTGGCATCAACTTTGGGAGAAGTACATGTGGCAGCAAGCTTGACTTCAGACTGGAAGGGAGAAGGGTCTGGTTTACAATCATCCATGTGAAATCAATGAAGAAGGTCACAAGAAAACTTAGATTGGGAAAGAAAAATCCCTGCATTGGTTTGCAAAACTTGGAGGCCAAGGAAATAGTGCAAAAAACCTAATTCTATCATTTCAAATTTATTCTTAAGGCTAGTTTTCACATGGTTTAAGAGTTTTGAGTCACTACCAATAAGGATAATATCATCAACATAAAGGACAAGGATTATGAGATGGCTTCCTACTTTCTTGGTATAGACATTAGGATCAGATTGGCATCTAGATAATCCAATGGTAATAAGAAAGCTATCCATTTTTGCATACCAAGCTCGGGGAGCTTACGTAAGACCATAAAGAGATTTCTTAAGGCGACAAACAAGGCTAGAGTCATTTTGGACATAGACATGAGGTTCTTCCATGTATATTTCTTCTTGCAAATCTCCATGCAAGAAGGAGGATTTAACATCATCTGAGGGACCTCCCATTTATATGAGGAAGCAAGGGCAAGAACAAGGCAGATAGAATTCAGTTTGGCTACAGGGGAAAAGTTTTCATTATATTCAATTCCATCAACTTCGGAAAATCCTTTGGAAAATAATTGCGCCTTGTGTCTTTCAACACTTCCATCTGATGCATACTTAGTTCTGTAGACCCATTTACATATGACAATTTTTTTTCCCTTTGGAAGAGGTACAGGATCCCAAGTATTGTTTTCCATTAAAGAACGATACTCTGCATTCATTGTTGTATCCCAATCTGGATGACCTGAAGCTTCTGCAAATGTCTCTGGATCATGATTCTCTCAAACTTGAGCCAAAAGAGAAGAGGCTCGTTGTAACTTTGAACGTGTTTGTCGTTGATCTAAGGGATCACCGACAAGATCACCAGCTTCTTCTTGTGTTGAATGGACCCATCTAGGAAGCGATGGAGTTGGAGCTGGTGTCGGTTCAGGTTCAAAGGACTCATCTGGAGGAATGTGAGCAGACGGAGGTGGATTTTCATCCTCACTGTCTTCATCTGAAGAAGAAACGAGAATAGAAGAAGGCACAATCGTTGAACATGGATTGCAGGCCGAAGAAGGAACAAACGTCGAATTAGGCTCACAGGCCAAGAGATTTTCATAAAATTTAACATATATTCTAATAATAATTTCATTATAATGTTGTAACATCTCTCTCTTGCATGCACTGATCGAACCTATTCTTTGAGGACACTTGCGTGCAAGTGATCCAGGTTATTATACTGTTGGTCATTTTGATTCTGATTATGAGATATTGTGGATTTTATGATATGTTATTTTGTTGTATTTACTTAGACAAGTTATATTGACTGGGTTCTCTTGAGTGTGCAGGAATTCGGACATTGAGGATGCAGAGGAATCGATGAAACACCTTGGACTTTGGATCGAGTCAGGGAGTGGGATGTTTGGGGTTTGAATGTTGTTGATGTGACATATGTACATATGATTACATGTTATGATGATTGATTGTTATTGTTGACATGATTCATTGATGGATGCAGACTAACGATAGATTGTCGAGAAGACTCACATTTGGAGTAGAGGGATCACACACGACAACCAGAGACATTGAGGGAGAGGTGTGGCAGCAGCCTTGCCACAACCTACTAGCACTCATGTCGTGGCTCAAATTGTAGGTTAACGATTAGCTATTTCAATAATACCCACAATGCCATGAGGGCAGACTGTGACAGTCGCTCATGATGATTCTCATGGGTGCGCAATAAGGCAGGGGCATTATTCCTTAGAGGCCCTTAGTCTCCCACAAGATCACCTGACAGAGTATTGATTCTGGGGGTTTGACGTCTACAAAATTCAATCAAGAGGCGAGTGGAACCCTTGGAGCACGTAGTTCATCTTGAAGGGCACGTCACACAAGGGAAAAAAAAGAGGCAAGTGGCACCCTTGGAGCACGTAGTGCATCCTGAAGGGCACGTCGCAATTTTAACTGGTAAGTGAATAAAACTAGTCGGCCTTAAAATGAATGATGTGATAAGTAAAGTTTAATCACTAATTTTTCCGTTAAGAACTATCGCCAAGCCTAGTGAATTAAAAACCTAGGTCTGAGTAGAACCTTGGAACAAAAACAAAAACAACTATTTAGACGTATAACCAAATTAAAGTGGAAATTTTAATTCCCTAAGGTTCTTTGTATAAAATTTAATTCACTAAGGTTCTTTGTATAAAATTTTAATTCACTAAGGTTCTTTTATAAAATTTCAATTCACTAAAGGTTCTTTTATAACTAATACGAGAAATTCAAACTTTAATTATTAAATTAATATATGTGTGTGTGTGTGTGTGTGTGTGTGTGTGTGTGTGTGTGTGTAATGGAGGATTAAATTCATAAAAAGAGTAAATGGTTGTTTATCTAAACTACTAATTATGAACTTAGTTATAAAAATGGGAAACTTAAAAGAAAAGGAAACTTAAAGAAAACGTGAAACTTAAAGAAGTGGAAAGTTAAAGAAAAAGTTGAATGTCTAACTTAGTAAGGAATCTAGCCTTTGGAACTTTCTATTTATGACCTCAACTAGGAATTAAGAAAGGTGTAAGTCATTTAAGAATTGCAAGGGAATTTTGGGACACCGAGGAATGTTTTAGGTGGGTGAGGGAAATAGGAATATTAATTAATTAATAAAATTGATTTTCTGGTGGAACTAGGGGATCAGGTGACATGTGTATGGGGGAGGTTTTTCCAAATTAAATTAATGAAAAAGGAATCTAATGAGAATTTTGAGAAACTAATGACTAAGAAAACTCTATAAAAAGGATGGCGGAGGAGGAATGTGGATCACATCATTTTGCGTAAGGTTACACTGTTGAAATTTCATCTTGACTGAAATTTCTCTTGTGGGAGTTTGGTTACCCAGCTCAGGTAATGAGTGGTAGCTCGACCTTGCGAAGCGAACTGGGTGCTAGCATTCTCTGGTATTGTGTGTGTGACCCCTTTGTAGCTTGGGGGGCTCAGGGGGAAGAAGAGTACCCCTAGCATTGGTTGGGAGGTACTGGTGAGGTCACATCAGTTGGCAAGAGGGAGCTAGACGAAGCGCGTGCGGGACAACGACTTCGGAGCTTTCAGATTTGGGTACGATACACAAGTGTATATTAGTATTGAATGGTAGTTTAAATATTGTTCCTGCGCATTCAGTAATGTACTGCTATTGTGGTAAATTTTATGTTTTATTCAACGTAACCCTATCTAGATATTTCATTTTTATCTTTCAACAAATTGTCTTGATGAGACCAACATTTTATGATCAGAGAACTTAAAGTCATCCCAGCCTTATGCTCATTGTATTTGAATTGATTTCCCATGGAGAACCCAAACTTTGATTGCAATGACTTCTTTGCATTTGTTTTTATTGATTTAATACAAAGAAAAATTGTGTTTTTATCTTATGTCCCTTATCCTTTAAGTTATTAGTCTATGCTTGAACAGTTGGCCAAGAGCCGAATGACTGTGTTTCACTCCGGTTTTAAAGATTTAGATTCAAACGCCCTTCTTTACTTTGCATGGATAATAAGTGAAGGATAAATTTTTGCCCAGCTATCTATCCCTTACTTATCTCTGTGTTTTTCTCTTATGATTAATATATGATCTATGCATTTTTATTTTATGCATAATCCTTGCGTCCTTCCGAGAATTTGATCTCTATGTTTTCTTGAATGATAAATCTCTGCGCTTCAATGATACATCTCTGCATTTTCTGGAATGATAAATCTATGATCTCAAATGATTATCTATGTGTTTTCTTGCGAATAATATCTCTGTGTTTTCTTATGAATGATTATATTTGCGTTGAATGATTAATCTCTGAAGGATTAATATATGATTCATTGGCTCCTTGCAAAAGGGGATAAATCATTTTTCTTTCCCAGTGAATCAAGGTGACTCGTACCCACCATTTATCTGTTCTCTTTTCCTCAAAAAATTATATTTATCAATGGCGATTTTACCCTTGTGATTTTAACATGATATCCCTACCTACGACTTACCACTACGATTTACCATGGTGATTTTACCCATACGATTTCAACATGATCTCCCTACCTACTACTTACCACTACGAATTTTACCACTATGATTTCCCACTGTGATTTTAACTCTACGATTTCCTTTTATTAGACAACAATATCAATTCTAGACAGACATTTATTAATGGATAGTGATTTAATATTGTTGATAGTAAATACTATTACACAACAATATTGTATATATGTATGACAGTGATTGTTGGCAGTGATCTTATATATATTTGACATCGATTTTATATATATTGTATGACAACAATTGTATGACAGCGATCTTGTATATAATATGTATGACAGCGATTGTTGACAGCGATCTTGTATATATTTTGGCAACGATTTTATATATATTATATGGCAACGATTGTATGATAGCGATCTTGTATATATTTTGAATGACAACGATTGTATGATAGTGATCTTGTATATATGTATGACAACAATTTTATTTCTGGACTGTTATTTTAACTGATAGAAAATGATGTATATTATGAGATGATGTGATTTATGTTTTGTATATTCTAACATCTGAAAAATCTATTGTGTAGTTAATAAACATTGTGCATTCCATATTTTCCTATGTTGTTTGAACAATTTTGTCATTGGAACAGAAAAGGAGTTTCTTTTTCTTCTCTTCCAGGAATAGTCTTTTACATTTCATCATGCCTTTAAGTTATTTAAACATTGGCCAGAACTCTCTAAAACGAAAGTGGACTTGAAAATCGAGATTGAGGCAATTTTACTAATAAATTGATTTGCTCATACTTCATCAAACTTATCGGCATTCGAGCTCTTTAGTAGTAAATTAATTGAATGTAGGACATATCAGTTTTAAAAAGATATGGTTCCAATGAAGGTCGTGATCCTTACTACAATTAGATTTATTGTTTTTATATGGCAATGGTTTTATATATATGTCTTATGACTTAGGAAAACAATAGATTAATTATATATATATATATATATATATATATAGAAATTGTTCATTTATCCGTCTTGCATATCAGTCTTTTAACTTCTGCCATAATATATTAAATGTTGTGATGGTAATAGAATAATGGCTTAATTGCTTTGGTAATAGATTACTTGATTAAGTGCAATGATAATAGTTCACTCATTCGCACTTAGACATAATGATTACAAGTTAATGGTTTATGGTTTATTTGTGTAATAGTTTAATAGCTTGTGCAAGATTAATGGTTGAGGGTTGATAGTTTTATTGGCTAAAATGATTAATAGTTTAACAATTAATTGGTTACTATGCGCCGTGTGCCTTAAGTCGAATTATAAATGGTGGTTGGTCATAGTTGTTTCCCCACACATGTTTTCCTTGTAGGAAACAAGAAATCCTTCGGTTAGTTGCACAATTTAATTTTGAGTGATGTCACCTTGCGTCTTGTCAACTTGTTGCTTGGGTGCTTGTGTATATTCTTCGTGTATTTATTGACAGATAATTCGATCTCCTAATGCAAGGGATTTTAGCTTGGGTTAATGGTCTCGATATGTCATGTTGTGCCATGGTGAATGTCACACCTACTGCCTTATGACCGCATGATTCCTTATGAGGGGATCATTGCGCGCCATGATGGATAGATGTGAATGATAACCTAGTTGGAGTCTTGTGCTTCCCGATGTGGGCTTATTGTTATCTGTAATAGATGTTGGTACTTGTTTATGTAACGCCTTAATGCGATTGGTTTTGCACGTCGTAGAGGTTTCTAGTTACTAGTTGTCGAAGCCATTGTGTCGGGTTGTTGATTTTGTCCTTTAGCTTGTAGGCATTGTCTTTCTTGTGTCGGGTGGGTAATCGTTTTTANTATGTAACGCCTTAATGCGATTGGTTTTGCACGTCGTAGAGGTTTCTAGTTACTAGTTGTCGAAGCCATTGTGTCGGGTTGTTGATTTTGTCCTTTAGCTTGTAGGCATTGTCTTTCTTGTGTCGGGTGGGTAATCGTTTTTAGTTGTCTATTGATTATCGCATGTTTCATATAGTTGCATGATGTGCTAGTATGTTGGGTTGTTGTTGTCTGTTGCCTGAATGCATAAGTTGTGTTCGTCGTCAAGTTGTTTTGATTAATTGTTATCGTTGGTTTCCTTCCTTCTTAAAACAAAAAAAATAATTGCACTTTCTTTGCATCGCATGTAGTCGTAATGATGGGGTTCATTACATATGGTATCAAATTTGGTTCGACACGCGACTTGGGATCACTACAAATTCTGTTGATTAGATATTTGATTGTAATGTTGCTAATTAAACTGATTTGTATTTGTGTAGGTAATAATGGTTATAGGACATCGCAGAGGTAGACGAAGGGGTGCTAGGGTGTGACATCCCCAAAAATAATTTATTTTTTAAGTTTGAAAGTTCTTAGGAAAGGTATTTCGTTTTTGGTAAATTCGAAATTAGAAACTTTTTGCCATTTTTGGAAATTCCGAATTTCAAATTTAATTAATTGTATTTAATGATTGTGAATGTTGTGCAGAGACCTGATTAGACCTAACCAACTTCTTCACTATGACAATTGTATGAAACAAAATATTTTATAATTATTGTTGGAAGACAAATGGAACAGCCATGTTGAAATCAGTTGATCATGACTCCATGAGTGGGGAACATGTTGGAACTACCTTAGGGATGATTGTTACAAGTGGAAAATACAAAATATGGCCATTGGCAGCCCATGAAAATCAGGGATTTGAAAAGCTGTGAAAAATCCCAAGAGAGAAAAAGACCTAGGCACTTTTTCTTTTGGATATATAGCATATGTGAGGAGGCAGGACGCTACCTAGTATGTTGTGGGGGGGGATCATTAATTCTTGTTGCTATGAACACTACTGGTTGATTGTGAGGCAAGGAGAAGACTGCTGAAAAATTGAAAGGAAATTGTTGAGGAGGAGCTCTAAGTTATCCCTCATGGATTCGTCAGGCTAGGGGGTGAACAGGACAAGTGATTTGGCTACTCTGTTCTAAGGTTAGGAGGAACGTGGTTGTTCCCTTTGTCTCCCAGCGAACTAGTTCATATATGTTATCATATTCCTTCTATGTTTGAATGATTAAATAACTAATGTAATGCATCTATTAATTCTGAATTGAAATAATACCATGGATGAAATCTGTTCGATTATGTGAAGCTTAAAAACTAACAGAACGCCTAAAAAAAATTAGTTCTGAGTGACTCTTTTCTGGTTGTTTAAATAATGAACGAATGTTATAATTTTCCTTTTATTTGATATGTTAGCTGAAAGGTTATGCATGGCTAAATCCTGGAAGAATTCATTCTGTAGGTTAGATTACTGCTATACGGTGAGGTGATAAACTGTAGGATAATTTCCCAGTGAATCGAAATTCCTTATGCATAACTATCTATGTATAAATGGGGTTGAAATCAAGTTTATATACATCTATATTTACATTTTTGTAAGTAAATCTTAGAGTCATAATACTTATTTGAGACTTCCATTCTCGCATAGAATTGAATCAGAACAAGTACAAAACGTTATTTATTCCATGATATATATATTACATATATATATATATATATATATAGTTACAGTTGGTGATCTGCGCAGACATTATATAAGGAAACTAAGATTGAATGTCTAAAACAGAAAATATATATATATATATATAGAGAGAGAGAGAGAGAGAGAGAGAGAGAGAGAGAGAGATTTGTTCCTATACTATATAAGTAATAAATAGTTCCAACATGCATGTAACTACAACTGTATAAATGAAATGTTAGATGCGGGAGACCGATAAAATTTCCAAAATAGAGAATCTGGAACCTCTTACACATATCATGTAATACGATAAAAGTTGAAATTTCCTAGACACAGTAATAGTAACAATTCATTCCATTCTCGATACAAATCAATACAATAAAATAAGGAATACCAATATCTCTATTGATACAATTAAATTCTGGAAACATAGTAGTACCGGAACAATCAAATTGAATAAAAATAAGTTGAGATGCCCTTGAATTTAATATTTCAAATTTAATAGTAAACAACATTCTACAATCAGGAGACAAACTCGCTATGATTCAACATATCATTCCGAGTATACGCGACAGGAACCGTAACTCAATATTAAAGAAATTTATTACATATCTTGACCAGACTTAAAATCAAACGAGGATCCAATCCTTATGTAAGTACTCTGTGATATTCCAACAATGGAAACACTACCACAATATGGGGTTACTCTTCAACCAATCGATACTGAAGTCGAAAAAAGAACTACATTTTTAATGGAAAACCTGGATGGGACCACGGCCTCCATTTGTCTAGAACTAGTAAAGGTAATTCTAAAAGATGATGGGAACGGAACCCAAATACATTTTGCGTTGAATATAGGGGTGGGCATCCAAAAATTGTGTAGATGGAATCTTTGCAAATGTACCCTTTAAATATTAGTAATTATATGAAAGAAAGGTAAACGGAAACATCCATATAATGATAATTGTTAATAACAGAGTATTCCATAGTGGCACTCAACTTTTGCATTGCAGGCTCGTGTCTTTCCCTTTTCGCTTTCTGGTTGGATAGACGTTCGAGCTGAGGGAGGATGGTGTAGTGACTCCCTGATGGGTACCCTCACATCAACAAGGCCCATCATTAGTGTTGGTACCGAATCCCAAAATCCATTACTCATGAAATGAAATAATCGACAATACTAGTTTCTTTTAACATACAAACATTAATCCATGTTGTGCGAAGACATAATATAAACTTCTCACGCTGAACAAAGACTATACCTAACTGTTGAGTTTAAACCCTTCCTAAACCAAATTGCAGTGAGTATTTATAAATCAACAATTAATACAGAGATATCCCTTCTACTGAATCCAAATGGGGTAGACTACGATAATGACAATAACTTATAGAAGCTCAAAGGATTTTATATACCGTAGGATATATTTAATTAATTGTTCAAAAAATTGCAAAGGTCACATTTTAATGACACCAGACAAAAATATGTTAGTCATAAAATAAAAATGGCATATGCGAAGAACCAGCTAAAGCTTGATGAAACTATAGAAGTATGGATTTACTCCCTTACAAGAAAGGAAATAAAATACAATGTATCATGTATTACACAGTGGGACCATTCCTTTCCAGAAATAATACTCGCACAGTCTCAAGAAGATTTAGCTTCAGGCCTCGACTTATGGACTGTAAGGGGTAATGATAATCGAAAGTTACGAAACCTTAGGAATTGAAAACACAGAGAATCACATTCCCTTGACATACCAAACAAGAAAGAACTTGCAACGTGTTTTGCATTATTCTGTAAAAAGAAATTGACTACAGACCAAGACTATGTGCAGTCTCACGAAAGGTTTAATATCCAACCTCTACTTATTTCAGTAGAGAGATTATAAGAAAATAATGACAATCGGGACATGAAACCTAGGATTTCTTTTACCCAAAAGAAATGCTGCAAGTGTAAATTCCCTAAGTCGGAAAAAAGGTTTAGGATGTTGAGACTACTCAATATTTTAGAGAATAAATCCATAGTAAGCATTACATACAGAAAATCGGGAAGCAGACCAGGAAGGGTACAGATAATAATGATAATCAAAGATTCAAGTAAGAAAAAGTAAGATTGACATGAGGGTTCTTCCACTATAATAAAGAATCCAAACCTCTTTTCATAACCAGTACACAGGGTTAACAAAATCTTACCAAGGAGGGAGAATGGCGAGATCATTCCACCAGGTAATGTCTTCCCCAAACCGACGACATGCTTCAGTAAGAAAAGAAAATACGCAGAGCCTTTCGAAAGACTACACAATGAAACAACAAAGACATTAAAACCCTAAGAGGAACCTTAACTACTCAATTTAAATGTTGAAGGTATGAAGGGCGATCTATCCATGTGACAAGGGAAAAGTTGGCATGACTGGAATGGATGAAGGGCCAGATAAGAGCATCAAAAATCGCACACACGGGTTTTCCATTAAATGATAGATGCAGAGCCTTAACTCCCTTCTAACAGTAGTCCACTCTTTCACATCAAGAAATTCGCAAAGTAAATGAATTCTTCTGAGACTCGACGAGTTGGAACTCGTATTCTTCAACTCCTTTGTTATAGTTAGCGTAACGTTCAAGAGAAGGCTTGTTGGAACATCGTTTTGTTAAGTCGAAGTTAACACAAGATATCGTTAATCAAACTCTGTTGGGTAAAGGGATTGGAATATTACTAATCTTGGATAATCCGTAAAGGGAACCCATCTATAATCGGAACTATGTATATTAATGCTAAGCGCATACCACTAAGCCACTTGTTTTCAACTGTGGGGAGACTAAAGGGGAAGTACTAAAACCCTTGGAGAATTAATCGTATAAGTTTCTATATCAAGCAAGATAGACAGGTATGTAAATGGAATCATGTGGTAGGACGAATTTAAATTACGTCACAGAAAATTATAACAGGAATGAAGATTTCTTCCATCTATCGACAAACATATAAAATGAAATTGGAGATTAATGCCTCATAAAAAAAAAAATTATGACAAATTTGAGGTACATTACATATGGTATCAGAGAGAAGGTTACAACACTTGGACCTTTAATAGGGCCAAAGTATTTACTTAGTACATTTTTTTATTATTATGCAAAAAACTAGAAAAAACAACTGTTGTTACAAACAAAAAACTCTTTATGTTTTGTGTTAATCATGGCAGCCCAGGATGACGTAGAAATAAGACTTGAGGGAAATCCTGAACAAAGGCTCCCTGAAGATCCGAGACAGAATAGTGATGAAAGCTCACCCATCGAAGTTTTGGAAATGATGAGGAATCTCATCGTTGAGCTGCAAGTTTTCAAAGAAGACAATGAGAAATTGAAGAAGGCACAGTAGGATCAGCATAAAATAAATGAAGTCCTACTGCATAGTATAATGACAAAGAAAATCCCAAAGGATGATAACCATGAAAAAGAGCTCAGTAAAAGGGCCTCCAAGAATTATGGTCCTGAAGTAGAAAAAGGGGATAGTTCATCTGAAGGTACACCTTCAGCTGAAGATAAAACAAAACCAGACAAAAAAAGGAAACGGGTAGATCACCTTGAGGGAGAATTTAAGAAAATCAAACCCACTACCTTTGATAGGAATCCAGAACAGGGGAGGAATCTGAGGCATGGTTATTAGACATCAAGAATTATTTCCAGATATACAACTATTCCAACAATATGAAGGTCAAAATGACTATCTATAACCAGAAAGGAAAGGCCATCATTTGGTGGCAAGATCTGAAATCGGCCAAGGGCCTAAAAGAGAAACAGATGGAATGGGCAGACTTTAAGAAATGTTTCAAGAAAAAATACATATATGAAAGCTACTATCAAAGGAAAACCAAAGAATTTTATGAGCTACGACTTGGTCAGATGACTATGGAGGATCTGATAAACCAATTCCTGGAATTATTAAGGTTCATACCTTATATATGGGAGGACAAAGTAAAAATCCAGTGGTTCCTAAGTTGTTTACCACAATCTTACAGGGATAGAATCGAGTTTGATAACCCCAAGTCATTGAGTGAAGTATTCAGTAAGGCTCGAATGTGTTACGACAAATACAAACAGTGGACATAATTTCCCAAAGATTGGAAGGATAAGAAGCAAGACCGAATGACCTAGCGGAAGAAGGGATACGAACCAACACCTTATCAAAACGTAGCAAACATATTTCCAAGAAAATATTTTCACTCCAACAATCCAAATAAGCAAGGCAGTGGTAAACTGGTAAGTCTAGGAACAAAGAAGTTTGGGGGCAGTCTCCATGAACCATTAAAGTGCTAGGAATGTGGAGAACCTCATTTATGGAGGAATTGTCCACGTTTAAATTCAACAACCAAAACTATTGTTCAAAATTTGTAGGAAGCCTCGACGGGGGTGATGTGGGCAGAAGCTTGCATCGGATAAATGTAGTCATGGATGGACGGCAAGCTGACCACCAATCCTCTGTGGTGGAAATCGAAGGTAAAATTAATAACACTCGAATTTTTCTTTTAATTGATCCTAAATATACGTTAAGTTATATCACTCCTGGGGTAGTAGAGTCAAATAAAATTAAGAAAATGAGACACGAAAAATCATTGCTGGTACAACTAGCAACAGGAACAAAAAGGAAAGTGGTTGACTTTATTTATGATTATGAATTCAGCTTAGGTGGACAAAACATAAGGACAAATCTGAACATTTTACCACTAGGATCTTATGATTTAATTATCGGAATGGATTTCTTAGAAAAGCATAAAGCAATGCTAGATTGTTATGAAAATACACTTAAGTATAAAGACGAAAGTGACAG